>PVIH01010364.1:9419-26598 GCA_004025045.1 Sigmodon hispidus
AAAAACAGTAAAATGAATTTAAAATGCTGAAAAGTTAACAATAACTATAAAGAGGATAAAAATCATAAGCATGACTTATCAAGGGTGATAATGCAAATAAGATTGCTACACATATATTTACTTTGTGTTCAGCTTTCCCTCTGAATTTTTTTTTCCATCCCTGTATATCCTTATTCAAGGTCCCTTCCCCCTCCCACCATATCAGGTCATTTTTCTTCTGCGCAGCTCCCCAGCCACGGGCGTGCAGACCAGGTTCCAAACCGCTGGCGCGGCATGCGCGCCAGTTTGCAAACCTCTCGGATGCAAAACGGGCCGGGGAAAACTTACTAGACACTTTATTATCTACTTCTTTTGGTTTTCTTCCTTGATTAAAAAATTGGTTTATATTTGTTTGATTCAAAAATTTTTACAGCTTTCTAACAGACCAAATCAAAAAAGTTCATGCTTATATAAACACATACCATTGGTGTTGATAAAATAAAACTTAAAATGCAGTCCAGAAATATCTGCTTTTAAAATATTCCTTGGAAGAAAGAATTTTGTACACACACTGACCAATTAGACATAATTACACAGAGAACATAGACATAACAGAATTCTGACTTAAACACTATTATTTATCTATATGTTGGCTATAAGCTCTGTGTTTCCAGGACTTTAAAAGCTTAGAGCTATAATGACCAAATTAAAAGCATAGCCATGTAGTGCAGAGAAGTTGTAAAGTATTGCAGGAGGCAATGGGAACTGCCAGATGAGCTTTATTAAAGGAATTCTGCCATCCTTTGTCTATAAAATCTGTTCAAACAGTTCTGAATCATGTTTCCTTGTTGATCAGAGATAATTTTTTCAGTTGTACCATGAAAGTTCTTCCCTGGGATGTCAATTATATTTGAAGAAATTTTACTGACTTTAAACTTACTGATTCTCCTTTTTTGTAGTAAGCATATATTATGTCAAAGGAAAAGAAATCAACTTCTATTCTTTAAAACATAAATTGCAACATAAGTTTTTTTTCCCTTTAGCTTGTTTTATTTGCAAAAAAATTGAATTTTACATTACTGAAACATTTAATAATCCAATGTTATTATGATCCTTTTCTTCCCAGCTACTTTAAGTACTGAATGATTGAGCTTCCAGATTCCAAAGTCTTGATGTATTCTTTGCTGCTGTTCAATTAACCCTGATAGCCCTCTGACTTCTGAGTAGCTCCTTGAGTATCTGTGTGTTACCACGATGAAGCTATCTTGAATGACTGAATTAACTTAGTAGGTTTTGTTGATCTTTTAAAATCAAACAGGCAAATGCGTCCATTACTTTTTGGAATGATCTTTTTTGCTCTTGTTTGACATAAGCAGGGAGTGTCTCAGATAAATGATGATGATGATGATAATGATGATGATGGCATAGGGGAATTACTTTTGGCAAATCACCTTGATGTTTTCCTTTATATAGTGCAGGAAAGGAAGAGGGTTTTATGTCTTTTCAATCCTGAATAATTGTTAATTAACTTTTATTTTATAATAAATAGTAAAAAATAAGTTGAAAACAATCATAACACAACATAACTAAGCAAAGCTTGAAGAACTTAACTCTCATGTTTAAGTAAAATTTTAAACCTTGAAGATATCTATTTCTCTCAGCATTATTTTATAACACACACATACACATACACACACACACACACACACACACACACACACACACACACACACCCTGACTCTATACAGCATTTGAAAATTCTCCAAAATTGTAAAGCCTCCCACTGGGAGTCAGAAAAGCCTGATAAATTCAGTTGAGGCAGGTACAGGCATTTACTCCCTGCATCAAGGCTATGCAAGGCATCACAGTTAATAGGCTCCTAAAAGCTAGCTCATGCCCCAGGGATAGATCCTAATCCCTCTGCCAAGAACTACATAAAGAAACCAAGGGATTGGCATTTCAGAGATAGGGATGGGTTTGGGGTGGGTGGGGGAGGCTCGAAGGGAGTGGGAGGAAGGATGAGAGGGGATCTGTGTTTGTTGTGTAAAATAAATAAAACATTTCTGAAATTAAAAAATCTATTACATTAATTTGGGATGCAGAATTAGTCTGCTATATTATATAGTCATCTACAGCTCAAAAGGCCCATGTACTGTGACAAATACTCTGCTCAGATTACTAGATTCTTCACAGCAATTTTTAAATATATTTAAAATTAAAATGAAACAAGAATATAGCTATCAAGTAGTGAGAAGATGACAGAATAAGAATGGAGAAGCCTCAAGAATTAGAAGATATATTCTATAAGCACTTGTTGCAGTTGATGAATTATTATGAGTTGATGTACCCCATGGTCAAAGACAAAACAAGCACACTTTGGATATAGTTAACAGGGAAATCAAACCAGAACTAATCTGGAACTTTCCTTCCTACTGATAAGCATCTATAATGCTAGAATGTTCTTGCCAAGCTATAGGATAAAAACAAAACAAAACAAAAACACGTTATGAAAGATCAAACCTAGTTGTAAATGTTGTAAGCTATAATACTGACAGCTGATTAAGCTATGACTACATATCTGGGAGAGTCAACTCTTTTCTGACTTGACATGAGGCCCACTCCCTGTGAGAGAATACATTCCTGGTATTGTAAATCTGGTTAAAACTCTGACTAGAGAGCTCATAAACTATGGTATGTGCATTTGATGGTAGGGGTTCAGCCTTGATGTTTTGCTTTGTGTGTGTGTGTGTGTGTGTGTGTGTGTGTGTACATATTTGATATCTGATGTCTGGTATATGTATGGGGGCATATGTGTGTAATCTCTGTGTATGGTCTGTGTGTGTCCTGTAGTTGTGGAGATATATGTGTGTATGTCTGATATTGTGTGTGGTGTGTGTGTATGTGATATGTGTGATGTCCATATATGTGTGGTATGTGTGTATATGTGTAGTATGTAGGGTGTTTGGTATGTTTGTGTGTGGTGTATATATATGGTGTATGTGTGTGTGCATGTCTGATGTCTGGTGTATATATATGGGTGTGTGTGTAGAGTCTATATGTGTGTGTCTGGTGTGTGTGTGTATTATGTAGTTGTGGGGATATAAGTGTGAAGGTCTTGTATGTGTGTGTGGTATGTGTGCATATGGTTTTTTGATGTGTATATATGTGGGGTGTTTGGTGTGTTTGTGTGTGGTGTATATATATGGTGTGTGTGTGTGTGTATGTTTAATTTTTATCCTTACTTTACATCATGGCAAAGCACTGGTTTGCTTCAGCACAGATTCAAGCAGAGAGTCAGTTCTGACATGGATTTCAGTGTTATCACAGCTCTGTTAGTGTCTCTCCTGCTTGGCCTGTGAAGACTCATGCCATTCTCAGTTACTTCAGAACCTTTCCACACAATCCATTAAAAGGAAATGGAGTTCTAACAGTGCCTGAAACTATAATTTGAAGTATTTTCCATTTATTAAAGAAAGATTTATGATTTTTATATGTTAATCTGTTGAAGTGTAGGAGGTTTTCATTGGAGATGACATTAATTATAAGCAAAATGAATTCAACAGATGGACGGTAATGAGATAAGTTGAATCATCAACTGGGAGAAAAGGAGAAAGATGGTGCTATTCCATGGACTCTTGTAGGCTTCGCATGCAATATTTTATTTTACTAAGAACAATTAAAATAAATTAAAGTTAGAGTATTTCAGCTGATCCATAATACATACAATTTGTATACTTTATCGAGGTATCATGATGATTTGAACTTGCAATGTTCAAACTACTCTTCAAACACTAGTCATTTCCTTGATGAAAACATTCAACATATATTTATCTAGCTTCTAAAAATATACAATGTATTATCACTGTTTATAGATCCCTTACTATATAATAAAATGTTGTCACTTTCTGTTGTTATCAATGTACAGCATAGTGCTCAATGTCAGCTCTCCCTGACCTCTGCTCCTTCTCTATAGACACTCGTTACTACTCCACCATTTCTACCTTATAAGAAAGTTTCAGATTTCATATACCATGTGCTGTCTGTCATTCCTAGCCTCGTTTGTGTTTTTTTGACAGAACGAACACCATTCTGTTCAAGAAGTGACAAATGGCAATGTTTTACTTTTTTAGTAAAATAGTGTTCATGTTTTCATGTGTGATATTGCCTTTTTTCATTCATTAGATGTTGACTTTCAGATATTTTTCATTTCTGAGTTATTGTGACTCAGTTTGGTACTTCAAATGTTTCTGTAGCATATTTATTTTATTGTTTTGAAAAATGTAAATAGAATCAAATTAAAGAATCACGAAATTGTTTCATGATTTAATTCTTATACAACCTTTTCAGTATATTCTACAGTATCTCTACTAACTTACATTCCCATCAACCATCTATAAAACATCCTTTACCCCATATAATGGTCAATAGTTTTGCCTTTTGCTATTTATGATTTGTTTTATTTTATTAAAATATAATTAAAGAATCCTCTCTTAATACTCCTTCTGTGTGTTCTCAACTCCCTTTTAAATTCCTGGCCTCCTCTTCCCTAATTGTTATCATTACATATAAATACAAATACAACCTGCTGAGGCCCTTTAATAGTGTGTGCACATACACGATATGAGGTTAATCATTTGGCATGAGTCACCAATTAGGGGGCTCCTCATAGGGAAGACTGCTTCTCCAGTTTCCAGTATTCCTTAGCTTCCTGTAGTTCTTCATCTAGGAATGGAACCCTGGGACAGTTCCTTCTTCCAAAGTAGCATGTCTATTGTTTTTCTCCTTGCCCGGTTGTTTTTTAGGCAGTTATATTTATTGTGATGTTATGAGTGAAACTTTCCTGTTATATCTATAAGACACAATCTCACTGAAGATTTTCTGGTTTTCTAGTCCTTGTAATCTTTCCACTCTGTCTTCTAAAATGTTTCTTGGGACTTTTCAATAGATAAAGTGACAACTCATTATAACTTGGACTTGTATTTATGTGATAACACATGATGCTTAGCATTTTTTCTTATACACTCAATATTTTAAATAATCTTAATTTAAATTCATCACTACAAAATATTATATATAAATCCTAAAATTGACTTATGTTCATAGTAAAAGACATAGTTTAAGAAAGACTGAAATTTTATGCTTAAATAAAGACAATGATTTTGAATGAGAAAAAGGCTGAGGCTATAATTTTGCTTTGGGTATGATCATTGCCAAGTAGACTTGACATCTTCTGTTAGTATGGCAAGTTTTATTTTTTTTAAAAAAAATTGTTGTGTGAATTTCTTTAAATACTATATGAATACGGTATGTCTTAAAACAATTTTCTAAGATGTCTTAATTCTGAATTAGAAAGAGTGGGGACTTTTAAAGTAAGTTAAACATATTTTAAAAAGGAAAGAGAGTGCTTTTCCAGGAATGTGTGATTGCACATGTGAAACTGACAAAGTAACATTTGAGTATATTATGCCATCACCATTATCCCTTCTATCACATAGCTGAAAAATAAAAGACAACACAACTTTCATTCTATGACCATAAAGTCTTTTTTTTAAGATTTATTTATTTATTGTGTATACAGAAGAAGGTACCAAATGTATTCATAGATGTTTGTGAGTCACCATGTGGTTGCTGGGAATTAAACTCAGGACCTCTGGAAGAACAGTCAATGCTCTTAACCTCTGTGCCAATAATGTCTGTTTTAAAAACTGTTTTAATTTATTTATGTGTGTCTATGTATATCTGTGTGATCATCTGAGAGAAGTATAACTGTGTGTTTCAGATGTGAAATGGTGACCATAGAAACAAAAAAGCGGGGAGTATTGGATTATCAGGGGCTGAAGTTACAGTGATAGTTTTCTGCCTTCTACATGAGTTCCAGGAACTGAGCTCAGATATCTATAAATAGAAGCAATTACTGAGTATACACCACTACAGCCCCTGGAAGTTTTGAAGGTTTTTTTTTTATGGATCTCTCTATGGAAAGATATCTCAACAAACTTTGCTTTAAAGCATCCTTTGCTTATAGTATTTTGTATAAGATAAGAATTTAAACATTGATTAGAAAGATATAATAACATTTAAATATTACAATGTTTTAAAGAGTTCTATATTTTCCTAGTTTTTAAGAATCTGACACAAACATATCCACAGACATAAACACAGAAAGACAGAGAGATGGACAAGCAGACACAGAAACAAACAGAGTGGTGGAATATACATTTAGCACTATCTTAATGGAATATTCTTGAGTCAAGCACTAACAACCTTTTAATCTTGATTAGCTATTTAGGAAACAAATAACAAAATTCATTTCTTCTACATTGTTAAGAAAATGATTCAGTAATATTAATTCTGAGGATTCACACTTATGGCAAATAAAATTCAAAAATTTTCAGTAGCAAATTATACAAATATTCCTAGTATAATTTTATGTAATTAAAGACTTTTAGAATTTCTTAGATGTAGCAAAAGTGTAAGTGTTAAAATAAAGAGTTGACTTCATCTAAATTTATTTTGTTGCAATAGCCAATTAAAGACAGAGTGTATAGCAAGCCACAAACTAAATATTCTAAAATTGTATACATGATGAGATATCAGAATACAAAATACATTAAAATAATCTTGCACTCTAATAATAAAAACAAAAAGCTAGTTTATATTTATCAATATCTATCTTTAATATAAAATTCCATATGATTATGTAATTTTTCTAGATATATAGTATATATTTAAGAGAAATGAAAGCAGAAATGGCTAGGTACTGTACTCATGGCCAAGACAGAACAGTCAAAAGTGTCAAAATGTAAAAATAGATTTTTAAGCTTTCAGTGGGTGAATCAATACATGTGTATGGAACACACATACAAGGGACAATAATTCAGTTTGAACACTTAGACAAATTTGAAACATATATAATGTCGTATGGTTGAACTTTGATGGCACTTTATAGAAAATGACTAACACTTTATGATTTCATTAATGTGCACTGACTGGTATAAACACTTTATAAAAAAAATAGTAGCATGATCATGACAGAAGACTAGATGAAGAAGAAATGTCAAGCTAATACTTAATGGATAATAAAATTCAAATATTAAAACTTGTTGATATGGACAGTAATTTAAAATTTTAACATTACTTAATGTCATTAAAAGGCTTGCTTAAAATATCAAAATTATAAATATCTTTATATGTTTTACCTAATTTTAAAAATAAAACTTTAGAGTATTCAATTCAGAAGTTGTTCTAGTTAGATTAATCTGTCATTTGACACAGTCTAGAGTCACATGAAGAAGACTTAACTGAGCAGTTCTCTAAGGTGGACATGTGACCATGTCTGTGACAGTTTATTTTGATTGATGATTGATTTAGAAGGGTCAAGCCCCACTATGTAAATGTACTTTCTGGAATCTGAGTCCTTAAATCTTAGTTCTAAAATTAAAAATCTGAAGTGAGGTCATAAGGAAGTCAGAGAGGTTCTATGATCATAAAGACTAAAGCTGAAATTGATGTTTGAAGATGGAGAAGAGTGGAATTATCACAATGTGCACAGCCCTAGAAGCTCAGAGAACATATACAAGACACAGAAAACTCTACTATACAGTCACTGGAGTCATTTTTCTCAACTTTTGACTAAGCTTTCAATCAGTGTTCAACCAGAGAGCAGTCCTGGTTAGTTAAAAGCTTGATATTAGCCAGTTTAAGTTATACAACTAAGAGTTGGTGTACCCAGACTTGTCTGCTATATTACTTTGATAAAATGCTGTGCGTTTAAGCTCTATCTTCCATAGAAATATTTTGTGATGTATGGAAAGAAAGTAATTGTAATTAAAGTTAAATTTTTGAAAAAATGAAAAACTACAAAAATAAAAATATTAGGGTCTTAGAAAATACTTATGAGAGACAAATACTCTGACAAATTTAAGAAACAAAAAAATCTGAAGAAGATTAAAAAAGATAACAATAAGAAAGAATTTGGATGAGCCATAGATTCATATATTAGTACTCAATATTTTATATATGCAAAATATCTATATCCAGGTAGATGTAAGTAGTATTGTATAAATATATATGCACACATACATAGATGTATATATATATAAAGTTTAAAATATTTTATTCCTTGACCTCAGTAATATTTATCTTCATCAAGCCATTTTTTTTAATTAATATGTAAGTATTCCTATATACAATAAATATAATGTTAGAAGCTAAATGTAAATAGCCAAATATTCTAGTTTTAATACTCTAAACAGCATTATAAAATAATTTTATTTTTATTATTTGAGATTATAAAATAATTATATCACTTCTTTCTTCCTAACAAACGCTTTTTATATAACACTGCTTGTTTGTTTTTAATCTCCTGACATCAGTTTTCATTACTAGCTATATGTATATATGTGTATAACTATACATATATGTCCCTAAAAACAATCTGCTCAATCTGTATGATGTTAATTTTATGTATATTTTCAAGACTGACTATTTGGTATGAATAACCAATTGATATGCTCCTGCTTGAGAAAGAAAAGTTTTTCCACTACCAGCATTCATTAGATTGCTGTGTAGGGTTATGGCCTCCTGGGCTTCCACTTGTCCACTCTGGTACTCCTACTTTTGTTGTCCTTGTTCACCTCATGGTTAGCCATGTTGTTGGGAATTCAATGATGTAGCTTCTGACATTACTCAAAAACATTGCTTCCTAGAAACATGTTTTCAAGTGAGTAAAGAAGATATATTTTTGTCAATATGATTCACTAGATTTAAAAAATGCAATTTAAATATTGAAAAGAGAAAACAAAATTACAATTATTTATAGATAGCATATTTTATAAGCAAAATCTCCTAAAAGTATCAACATAAAAAATCATGAAAATTCATAGAAATCTCAGCAGTGTTGTCAGCCATAACTTAAAAAATGTGTATTTAAAAAACTGGTAGTTTCATATATTTGGAATAATCTCTTAGATGACACAATTAAAAATCCTATTACAGACAACAATACTGTCTACAGACTAGGTATGTCTATGAATGTAAATGTTTTCTAACATCCCAAAGAATATATTCCAAAGGTATTAGATATCATGTAAAAGGGTAAAAATTCCACATTGAATGGGAAAACATACAACATTTGAAAGTATTACTATCCATCAAAGAACATAAGTATCAGAAGTCTCGTGAATCAATAGTATAGTGGAATATCTTTGTAACATAGCCAGCTATCGAAAGGGCATATAAAGGACTGCAGGAGTAACCCAGTCAGGTCCAAAAAGCAACAAGCAAAGAGATTCTGCCCTTCCAATTTAGAAACTGATTGATAAATTTTAAAACTATTGTTTAAGAATAATATTAGTCAGATGCTGGGTTTATGACTAGATTACCATTCAAACACAAAAACTTTAGTCCGGTCCTTAGAGCTCCATGTAAGGTCAAGTGTAGAGCAGGGTGCTCTTGTGACTGTTTCCAAAACTGGCAACACAAAGACAAAGATCATGGGGCCTTAATACCAGACTGTACAGCAGAACTGACACACTTTGGTGGTTTAGTGTCAAGAAAAAAGATGGAAATAGACTATGAAAGATAACTAAAGTCTCTCCCTGGCCTCTGCCTATGTGCATACACACACACACACACACACACACACACATGCATACAACACAAAGTATTAATCAAATATAAATTTCTGCTACAAAAGTTAATGACCAAAAGTAGAATAAAATAAAAACAAATACAAAATCCTGTAAGAAAAGTGATAAGCAAGTTGCCAAATACCACATCTAGAAGGTATATTGAGAAACAGAAGCTTGATGTAACATCATGAAGGAAAGTGTTCCCTCTTACAGGTGATGCTAGAACTCTTGTAGCACAGCTAGTCATAGTTTCTAAGTAGAATTTGTATCCTCACATGAAAAGCAGAATATTAAAACCATTATGGGAAATATGCTAATGGCATACATACTGAAATACTTTTGGAGTACTACTCAGCAGTAAGAAAAAATGATATCCTAAAATTCTCAGGCAAATGGTTGGAAATGCAGAATATCCTACTGAACGAGGTATCACAAATCCAGAAAGATAAGCAGGAGATGTACTCACTCATTAGTAGAATTTTTTTTTTTTTTTAAAAAAGAAAAGAGCATCCAAGCTGCAAAAAAAAAAAAATTAAAAAGAAAAGGAAAACATTATTAACCTCACAAACACTATAATATTAATGACATTTATAAAAAACAATGATAAAAACATGCACAATGCACATAAGTTATACTCTTATGATAATTTTCCATCTAGAAACACTTGCAGCATATATATGGTAGGACTGTGTAGATGTTAGGAACAATAATGATTATGAAAAATGATTTTCAAAGTACTATCTGTTTATAAATGTATCACTATTTACAGAGGCAGCAGAATAAATTGAAACATAAAACATTGTATAATATAAATTAGGCAATAATCTATTAGTATTTTTTGGAAAATTGGCACTGGTCTTCATGTATACATCAAGTTAAATTTAATGGACATGTTAGTGTTAAAAACTAATTCACCATTAATTTGGCTTGAGGTCAATAGCTATATCTTACCAATTACTACACATTTGATTCATCAATGTACAACTCATTTTCAATAAATACAAAATTCTGTTAATGTTGGCCTTATACATATAGAACTCTCTATGACTTCATATCATTTTTAACAAAAAAGAAAAATAAACTAAACTTTTAAAAATAAAGATATTATATTTTAAAAAATTTTAATTTTGATTTAAATTCAATTTTGGGGTCGAAGAAAAATAAAAGAATACTATATTTAAGCATTGATCGAAATTATACAAATATACAATTAATAAAATGGTGCATTGTTTGCCATAGCAATTCTTATTAGGATATTAAAAATCATTTATAGAATTTTTAAAGATGTTATTTTTGTAAGCTTTTAATATCTAAGTAACTTGCATTTATTATTGCATAAATAACACTTACTTATTTTAGTTTGTGACATGATTTTGTATTCCCTCCAGAGGAAGATCTGACTCAGTCTTGATGTTGGGGTGAAGAAACTGGATCTGCAAGGAGTGGATGCTGAACTGGGCCACATTGGGACCTTGGGACCTCCTGCCCTTGCTGAGGAGGAGAAAGTTATCAGGAGAAGAGAGACTGACTGGGAGGGGAGGGAGGGGAAGGGGGTTTGAACAAAAAAGAGAAAAAATAAATGTAAAATAAAATTTTAAAAAAGAGGAAACAAAGAATATCATTTCTCAAAAGAAATAACATTGCTGCTAATCATCCTAAAAAGTAACTTCAACTGTGCTTTTATAAGAAGAAACTATGTATTTAGAAGAATGAATGATGACTACTTCAAGATGCTGAGGTTTCCTTGTGTAGTCAGGAGAAGCAATATGGGAGCATTATGCATAGCATGTTATGTTTCCACCAGTAGAGAATCATATGTCTGCATTTAAAATGGGAACAGAAAGAGAAACCTGTCCAAAATAGAATGTAAGGAAGAAAAATTAGTTTTAGTGGATTAAGTGTAAATCCTAGAGGTCTTTAAGCATAACCATCCAAATGTTCAGGTTTCAATGGGAAATGACTCACAAAATCAATAAGAAATAATACCAGACATCAGAGGCAATCAATTAATGCCAACATTGTGTCCACACTGATTTATTAGCAATGTCATAATTAGCTGATAAATTTTTTTTAATTATAAAAATCTTCACAGAGCAATAAAGAACCTGCTTGGGCTAAAGTGAAGTACAATATCAACAGATTCCTAGCAAAGATGATACATGCTTTAATAGATGTTAAGAAATTTATTATAAATAAAATTTATAACATTCATAAATGTTAACAAAACTTATAAATGAAAACATCATAGAATATAAATAGCATAGTACTAGAAATGTATTTAAATGGATAACAGTTAATTTGTAACAAATTTTGTAAACCACAATTCTATAGATTCAGGAAGTATAACAAACTCCAAAAATATATATTTCAAAAAATTCACACTAAGAAACATCTTAGTGAAACTTTTGAAATCTAAATGCAGAGCATCCATTTTGATAAGAGTTGTGTAAAAATCACAATATCTCACATGTAATATACATGGTTGTCAATGTCTTATTGGAAAAGACAGTCATAAAAAAGTATGGGTTTTGAGGAATGAAAGGAAAATCATTTAAGTCAGGCTACTAGTCAGTAAAGCAAACAGTGGAGAACAGTAATGGAAAGAAACATTACTGTTCCAAGAGCTGAGAGTAAGAGAGTAGAAGCTCAGATCTAAATGAGAGCATCTACATCAATGTCTAATTTAATGCTCAGGGAAGGAAGACTGACAAAAATGTAGGAGCCTGAAGATGGGAGTGGTATATATGTTGTCCTCCATACAGAACCTCCCTTTTGAATAACACATGGGGAATATGTGCTATACCACTGAGCTACATCTCCACCCTAGAACCTCCCTTTTGAAATACCAGTTCACTGAATTAGCAGTTACCTACAAAAATTCTGCAAATATCAAACTGGTAAAAAAAAATCACATCATAAAATAGGGCTCCATGCAGGCAGTAGCCCAATATCCCAGCATTAAATGAGCTATATGGATGTTGTTCTCTACAATGGGGCCCATCTGTCAGTTCTCTGGAGCTACTCCCTGTCCTAACATCATCCTGTGTGCTTTAAGGAACTCCACAGGATGCCTTCAGCCAACAACTAAGTGAATGCAACCCAGTCTCATCACTGGAAGCCTTACCCACTACAAAAGATGGCCAGTTCAAACTGCTTATACTCCATGACTGGGAGTCCTGACTAAGATCACCCTCACAGATTCCAGGAAGATTTTGTTTCATTAGATTTCTACAGTCCACCTCTAAATGCTTCCAGTTTCATCAGTCTCTCCCTGTCAATCCCCTCTCCAGTGTGGTCTAATCTCTACAGGATGAAGGTACACTGCAGGCTGTGGAAAGTAAAACCTGGATAGCAAACCAGTCACAAATCCCTGTATTTAGAATCTGTCCTGCCTGCAAGATATACTGAGGCAATGGTTGCACAGAACTCACAGGAGTGGCCAACCAACATGTCTGGCTAACTTGAAGCCCATTTTTAATATTGCCTGAATGGTCAGTAACCAGATATGACCCAGAAGTTATGGTAGACCCAAACACAATTGAGGAAAAATCAATGAAATAATTCTTAATGATATTCTACTATACTCAGACAAGTGCTTTGTCCATTTGTCATGAGAGAGGTTTCCTTTGGCAGCAAATAGGAGTAAATGTTGAGACCCACATCTACACATTATGCAGAGTCTAAATTGGAGGTCTGAATTGGTTTCCTCCCTTTGCAACTTGAAAAACCCAACAGAACAGCGAGACCTCTCCTAAGAATCACAGAGAATGGAGAATATCAGAAAAACATGGCCCACTGTATCAAGTAAGAAGGGCTTATATTGGTTCAGAGATTGAAGTGGCACCAGGTCCTCTGCATATATTATGGCTATTAGCTTGGTGTTTTTGTGGGACTCCTAAAAGTGAGAATAAGCATGTCTCTTACTCTCTTGTCTGCTCTTAGGACTCTTTACCTCCTTTGAATTGTTTTGCCCAGCCTTGATATCAAAACTTTGCCTTGTCTGATTGATATTTTGTTGTGTTTGATTGGAGGTCTACTCTTTTCTGTACAGAAAGGGGGATATGAATCTCAGGGAGATGGAAAGCTAGAAAGTCAGTCTGGGAGGAGGAGAGGGAAGGAATACTGTGGTCAGGGTGTATTATATGAGAGAAAACATCAATTTTCAATGACGATAATAAAAAGAAAAGAACAAAAAGAGAATGGGATCCCAACTCTGAGTCTTAGGAGCTGCTGCTGGTTGTTACTGGCTGCTTTGAGAAGAAGACTCACTTTTTTAGGAGTTTGCCACTGATAAGATTCTCATTTCCCAATGAGAGACTCTATGCCCAGATGTATATGGGAAACCTTAATTGGACTCAATGGGTTAAAATAAATAAAGTTATAAAAGCAGGTTATGATTGGTATTGACTCAGCAATGTGTGAGCATTCTACAGAGCATTCTGGCAGTCACATGGCCTTTGATGGTAACAGTCCATGAACATGGACACAAACCTGGACTGTGCTAGTACTATGTACCCTGTCTGGGACCATGGTCCTACTCCTGCAGCTGGGGTCCATGTGGATGTCTGTACTATTACTCCACGGGGCCATGAAAACCTAGTGTTGTACCATGTGTTAAAAAGTAAGAGGACCTTGATGACCTGATCCCACTCCTAAATGGCCTACGGAAAGCTGTCCCTCACCCCATCCTGAAGAGCTGACCCTGCCCCTAGCCAGCCCTTGGATAATGGGTCACAATTAAGGTGGCACCAAATGGCGGCCCACTTGGGAAATTGTGGTGGAAATGTTCTCTATGCTGTAATTAAAGGACTGTTTTGGCCTATGCACAGCACCATAGAAGTGGGTGGAGAATCAGAGGCAGGCAGGTAGAAGAAGGAGGGTGGAGTTAGTCAGTCTCCATCCGGCCCCCAAAGGAGGAACATGTAGAGGTACAGGTGAGTCATGGGCTGAGCCTTGTGGTGGGAAGATTAATAGAAATGGGTTGACTTAAGATGAAAGAGCTAGCTAGTAATGTGCTTGAGACATGGGCCAAACAGTACAAAGTATATAAGTGTCTGATTCATTTCTTTGGGGGACAAAAGCTGCCGTGCAGACCAGGTTACAAAACCTCTGGTTCCAAACGGCCCCGGAAAACTTCCTACAACAGGAAATTTGGCCCAACTCCTTCCCATAGTTGTAGGAAAGCTGACTCCAATCCTTAAGTGATGGGTGGTGTCCCAGTGGCAAAATTAATAAACTCAGCTACCAACCAGTTCCACATCCATGGCTTTGGATTGACACTTCCCGGTATCTACCTTATATGTGACCTGCTGAAACCAGTGAAAGAACTGGACCTAGGGAACCATAAATCCAAAATCTCCATGATCTAGGGCAATAGCAGACTATACAAGAGGAATTCTGGTGAGAATTCAATAGGTAGGTGGACCCAAAATCAGGAATATTGAACATGATCAACAACACATTGCACAATGAACATTCGTAAGTAAGACTGTTTGTACAAAGGAGTCTACTGCATGATATACAATATCTACCAATGTGACAAAGAGAAATGAATAGGCAATGGAGAGACATAAAAGGTGGAGGACTGAAGGGGTTTTTAATTAGTTTTGTTTGTTGGATTTTAAATTAATATTATGTTTATTATTTCTTTTAAAGTTTTCTCTTAAGGGGCATGCTACAAAGATTGATAGGAAGAGACTTGGAAATGAGTGGGATTGGGTGTATGATATAACATTCCCAAAGAGTCAATAAAATTTACATTAAAAAATAAAATAAAAGTAGGACATGAAGCTAGAGGTTTGAGTATAAAGAAGTAAAGAAGGAAGAAAGGAAGTGTGAGGATGAATATGTACAAGATGAAACCAAAAGCAATAGATAATCTCACAGAAGGAAAACTCAAAGAAGAGAAGCCCACACATTACCACCAAAAATAACAGGAAATAGCAATCATTGCTCATTAATATACCTTAGTATCTATGCACTCAATTCATCTATATAAAAAAATCGCTCTATGCTTATGTTGCATACGTGAGATATACCTACCTCAACATCAAAGACAGACATGGCGCAGAGTAAAAGATTAGCAAAAGCTTTCCAATCAAATGGGTTTCCAGCATGGCTGAGGTTGCTAGGTGATGGAGCAGGTTAAGGAATGGGGTGTCTTGGGGCCTGGGGTGGGGTTTTGGGGCTTGGGGTGTCCAGTGAGATGGGTTTTACTGGGGCTTCTGGCATGCAGGGGCAGAGCTGAGTGGGGGTGGAGCTTCTGGTCCAGGAGGCAGGGATCTCTGCCTGGGCTGGGTGGGTGTCACTCAGCTTCTAGTCTGCTGTGGGCTGCGATTCTGTGGTTATCATGGGTGTATCTAGTTCAATTCCTCTGGCTCCACTAGTCTTTCCTCCCTGAGGTTTCGTGGGTTCCACCTAATGTTTGACTGTGGGTGTCTGCTACCCCAGGCTGCTGGAGGAAGCCTTTTTGATGAAGATTGGGCTAGGTACTGATCTATGAGTAAAGCAGGGTATCATTAGGAATTATTTAATTGACTCACAAGCTTTGAGCTACCATTTCCCCAGTATAGATAGCAGATAGGACAGGCTGTGGGGTGTTGTCCTAGTCCCAGAAGATGAAGCATTACCTGGAGACAGAAAATGTCTGGTTCAGGCTACATGTTCTCTATTACTAGGACAGCTCACTAGGGTAATCCTCACAGGTTCCAAGAAGTTCCCACATTCTCCTCAGTGCCCACTTATTTCAATCTTCTGTCTCCATACTCTCTCCCTCTGCCCTTCTCTCTGCAAAATGATCCCTCCTGTTCCTACTCCCACCTGTCCCTTTTCCAGGGGCAATCTATGCATCCCCCTAGATCTCTCTGTGTTATTTGGCTTTTCTGGATCTGTGCATTGTATTTTAATTTTCTTCGACTTAATAGTTAATAATCACTTATAAAAGTATGCATTTTGTCTTTGTTTTTCTGGTCTGGGCTCAGGATGAGTTTGGAAGTTCCAGCAATTTGTCTGAAATTTTTTTTTTTTTACATTTTCTTTTTTTTTCCTTCTTTATTTTGTATTTAACAAAAAAACAGTTACATAAATTTAAAATGAGGAAAAATTAACAATAACTATAAAGAGGATAAGAATCATAAGCATGACTTATCAACGGTGGTAATGCAAATAAGATTGCTACACATATATTTACTTTGTGTTCAGCTTTCCCTCTGAAATTTTTTTTCCCATCCCTGTATATCCTTATTCAAGGTCCCTTACCCCTCCCACTACATCTTGTCATTTTTCTTCTCCGCAACTCCCCATCCCCTCCCTGGGCAGGGAGCAGAGAGTCCTATGGTCCCACTGACCCAATAATGCTTGGATCAGTCTCCATTCCTGGCCAAATCCAGTTTTGTCCCCCCTCCCTCAAGAGTAAGTCTGGTGTTCCTATAGTTGGAGTGGGGTTCGAAGGGTCAGTCCAGGGTGTTTCTGATCCCAAGCTGTTCAGTATTTGTGGTTTGCTGCTTGGGCATGTTTGGCTTTTTTTCTTGTTTGTTTGTTTAGAGACCACTAGTGAGTGAGTACATCTG
>PVIH01010364.1:26698-49599 GCA_004025045.1 Sigmodon hispidus
AGGTTCTTGCTATTACAAATAATGCTGCTATGAACATAGTTGAGCTAATATCTTTGGAGTGTGAATGTGCCTCTTTAGGGTATACACCCAGAAGTGGTATTGCTGGGTCCTTGGGGAGATTGATTCTCAATTTTCTGAGAAACCTCCATATTGCATTCCAAAGTGGCTGAACAAGCTTACACTCCCACCAACAATGGAGAAGTGTTCCCCTTGCTCTGCATCCTCTCCAACATAGGCTGTCATCTGTGACTTTTATCTTAGCCAATCTAACAGGTGTTAGGTGGTATCTCAAAGTTGTTTTGATTTGCATTTCTCTGATGGCTAAAGATGAAGAGCACTTTTTCAGGTGCCTTTCAGCCATTCGTAGTTCCTCTGCTGAGAATTCTCTTTTTAGATCTGAACCCCATTTTTTGATTGGGTTATTCAAGGTATTGGGCTCTAAATTTTTGAGCTCATTATATACCTTAGAGATCAGTCCTCTATCACTTGCAGGGTTGGTGAAAATCTTTTCCCATTCTGTAAGCTGGCGTTTTGTCTTATTGACAGTGTCCTTGGCTTTGCAGATGCTTCCCAGCTTCAGGAGATCCCACTTATTGATTGTTGGTCTTAGTGCCTGTGCCACTGGTGTTATATTTAGGAAGTGGTGGCCTGTGCCAATTTGTAGAAGTGTATTTCCCACTTTCTTTTCTATCAAGTTCAAAGTGGTTGGGTTTAAGTTAAGGTCTTTGATCCACTTGGATTTGAGTTTTGTGCAGGGTGACAGGCTCGGATCTATTTGCATTTTTCTACACACTTCCATCCAGCTATGCCAACACCATTTGTTAAATATACTATCTTTTTTCCATTGAATTGACAAAGAGGCCCAAAACATTCAGTTGTCTGAAAATTTTATGATGTAATTTTTTACTAACAGCTGAGTAATCCTTCACTTTGGAACTAATTTTTTAATCCATTTTTCAGTTGAGATACATCTGGATTGTTCTAGTTTCTGGCTATTAGGAATAAAGCCACTGGGAACCAAGCTGAGCAAAGTTTCTTGTGATAGAATGGAGCATCTTTTGGCTATATGCCCACGAGCTGGGTCCTAATGTAGATCATTTTCCAGTTTTCTGAGGAACCACCATATTGATTCCCATAGTGGCTGATCTTTATTTTTTCATCCTTTTTAAACATGAAGCTGATAAAAGTCAGTAAAAAGAGGTATGTGTTTAAGTGCTGGGAAAAATTGGAAAGGACTGTGTAAGTTAGTTTTCCCCTCTTTATGGAACAGTTTCTTAGAAGGGACAATGAGCTTGTGCTTGAGACTTGAGAAAAGAACTTGGAGTTGAGGGTAAAATATTTTTTAAAACTCTCAAAAGCACCAGACATAAATTTCTCTCAGAAGTTCAAAAGCTGAAACATTTTTTTCTCTTATAAAGAGTGCAACATGAATGTCGCCTGACAGTACATTGAGGTAGTGCTTTTAATGTGTTCATGGAAAATACCTTGGAAGACCTACCACACAGGTTTTTGACAGACTTTATCTTTTATATTTTTCACTTTATGATATTATTTTTGTTTTCTATTACTTTTTCTTTTTCTATTAAGGTTTTAATCTCACTCTCTTTGTTAAAAATATAAATATTCTCTTTATCATTTCCTATAGGAGTGGAAATCTAAATAGAGTCATACATTTCTAGCACACATGATTGGAAAGATATCAGAATGTGCATGCAAATAAAATATAGCATCTCAAACAGGATCTTAACAACATATCATTTAAATATCATGCAGCTTTAATTGTTTCAGTAATTGATTTATTGATGCAACACAATATTTAATAAGTCTAAAATAAAGTCTTCCTTTAAACTTTTTTTAATTTAAAACAGTGAATTAATCCCTGGCTAATCATGAAGAGCTACCAATAAAAATATATTTTCAACAACTTTAAAATTATTTCATAAATACACACAAGTTAAACCAAGATAGCTACAGAAATATATATTAAAAAATTGCACTGTATTTTTGGTAGCACAGAAAATCAGAGTTGGTTCTTTTATGTAGTCATTCAGGAGTGGGCCCAAGACACATGTGAGGTGCTATAAAACTCAGGTGTTAAACTCACAATCTAAAGGTTCTATCCTGGGCCAAATGGAGAAGACAGTACAATAGTCAGGAAGAAGATACTGGGCAACAAAAAGGGTCACAGTATAGCTTGTATCAGGGTTTCTATAGGGGAAAAACAAGACAGGGACAGAATAAACAGATTAGAATTGACTAACTTAAATACTTTGGGACTGAGATAAAATTATGTACAATAGTTGCCTAAACTGTGGCTCAAACATTGTTAAGGCTCAGAAATCGTTCCTCTCTTGACTATAGGACCATATAGATGGGTAATATTCTTGATTCACTGCACCTACTATAACTATTGCTAATATTATTACTAGTGTTATTGTTGATGATAGGTTTGAGGCTGGATTGAGTGCTATATCAGAAATGGCAGTCGTACCACATCCACAAAATCTTTTTAAAGCAAGCTATGTAACATAGACACAAATTTTAAATTTTTGAATAAGTCATTTTTCACATTTACTTGGAGAAGAAAAATGAGAATTCTCTTACTCAGAGGTCTTGACTTGGGGATTATTTCCAAATATTTTGTAAAAACCTGAACTTGATAGAGTCCCTTGGCTGTTTTCTTTTACACTAAATAAAGAAGTGAATCAATACCTTTTCTTCTGCTAAACAATAGTTGTAATTTTTTTGCCACACAAGTATAGTTTTACTAAAATGTTATTCGAATACTGACCATTGTGCACAGTTTAATTTATTGTATAAATATTCCTTCCTATATCAACTACTATATCAACTAATCGCCATTACTTAAACATGGAATTACCACCTTGGCCTTTTTAATTTCTTTGCATGGAGTGGAAAAGGAAGGTGGGATACATTCATTGATAAAACAATTTAGTATATTATGCCAGAATGTCAGGTATTAAGATAATTTCAAGAGGAAGCACAGAATAGGCCTGTGGGGTGCAACCATATTGGAGTCAAAACAAAATCAACACATTTGCACAGCATTTTAAAATATGAATATTTGGGGGGAGCAAATAAATATTTCTGTGATATCTCTTACAGCAAAGAGCCATACTGGTACCCAACTTAATCAGTGAAAGTCCACATTTTATGTTAGTGCCATCTCTGAATGATATAGATATCACATTTGATGTAGATAACACATGGTTGGATTTTTTTAAAACAATGAACAAGAAACATAGCTATGTAATAATATGTCAAGGAATATGTTTTGTTCACATATTAAAAGATGAACAGTTGTAGTGCTGCTTTATTTTAATCTCTTATTTATTTATTTTCATTCCTTTTGGTAGGATGAAAAAATGATAATAACAATGCTTCTTCACTCTTAGAACATAGATACATATCATGTGTGTTGTACTTCTTCCTCAGCATTCATGCTAGAGGCTAACAAGCACCAAATCCATCTAAATACATTGCAACTCTTTTTCATTAATAGCTATATTTTAGCTAATATTGATATAGATAAAAAAGAGGAACACAGGAAATGGAAGTGATGGCAAAAAGAGTTGTAGAAATGAGAGATAGAAGTATACAAATTAACAGGTAAAATGAGTTACAAGAAATGTACAAATAAGGTACAGGAAATTGGAATTTAAAAATTAAATCATTAATATGTAAGACCTATGACAATGAAAGTATTTGCAATATCTTGTGACTGTGATTTTTCTTCTGGTTGTAACAAATCTGAGCTTCTGTGTGAAGTGTGTACTACTGACACTCAATTCTTGTTTTATGACATTAAAGTCTGTTACTCAATACATTTGATAGTATGTAGATACTTCCCACTGGCTTGAAACAATTCCTCTGGGGGAGAGTAGGGAGACACATCAGAGTAAAGAACTTCACAAAATTTATAAGACTTGGAAAGCTTCCAAAATGTGCAAGTCTCATGTGGCCATCACCAGGGCAGTATAAGCATAAGCCATAAAATGTTGCTAAGAGATAAGAGAATCTGACAGAGTTGCATGCATTTTATAGAACTCTTTAGTGCTCTACCTTCAGGTTATTTAAAAATGTCAATGATTCATCCACTGTGACTTGTCTGTCCTTAATTAATGCTCACTAATATGTCTATATATCCTCTAAATTCATTCATCTACTGAAATACTTCTAGATTTAATAGTTTAAAATTGAAGAGAATATACATTAGTCTATATCTCCATAGAATAAAACAAACAAAAAAACAGCAACAAAACTTTATTGATATCCATATGTATATAAGTCAAACCCTAGATAGATTAGAAAGAAGTAGTTGGATAGTGAAGAAATAGAAAATAAAAAAAAGTTCAAGTAAGATGAATCTTTCTAAATGGGAAGCATCTAAACCATAACTAGAAATTTATCCAATTTCAAATAAAAATAGAACTAGGCAAATCGTAAAACAAATGCAAGTTTTATTTAGTTAGCCATTTTAAAACAAAAAAATCTAAGAATGTTGAAGCTGTACAGCTTGGGATCTGAAACATCTTGGACTGGTACCTTGGATCTCATTCCCCGCAGAAGAATACCTGAACCAGTCTTGATGTTGGGATGAGGAAAGCTGATCTGCCTGAAGTGGATGTTAAACTGAGCTATCTAGGTACCTGGGACCTTGGGACTGCCTGTCCTTGCTGGGGAGGAGATAAAGTGATGAGGAGAAGAATGAGTAATGGGGAGGGGAGGGAGGGGGAATGGAGTCTGAACAAGTGGATACATGGATAAAAAATATGACTTTATTCATAAAAAAAGAAAAAAAACACTAAAACTACATTTTATCCTTATTATTTATCCACAAGTAAATTAATAAAATGTATGAATAACTGTTGTTCTTATTTTTCAGTTTTATTTGTATGTCTGAAGAAAATAGATCTGTATAACCTTTAAGACAAAACATGCACTCCTGCAATTTTGTGGATATTGTATAATGCTGTATTGTTTGTTCTTTTTGTTGGATGATGAGAAAGTAACATTTTAAATGTCATGCACTATACCATGCTGTATTTCTTGCTAAAAGCACTTCATTTTATTTTAAGAAATCAAAATAAAAAAATATAAATTTATATTTAACTTTCTAAATTTGATTAAACTAATATTATACTTTAAGAGCAATACATTTAAATATCAGCACTGTTCTTTCTTTTCTTCATTATTTTCTTTTTTATTATTATTATGAACAAAGAAGTCACAATTTCTATCCTTGTATATCCTTATTCAAGGTGCCTTCCCCCTCCTGCTACATCAGGTCATTCTTTCTTCTCCCCAACTCCCCATCTCCTCCCTGGGCAGGTGGCAGGCAGTCCCATGGTCCCACTGTCCCAGTATTGCTTAGTTGAGCCTCTACTCCTGGCAGATCCAGTTTTCTCCCCCCAATCTCAAGACTTAGTCAGGTGTTCCTCTAGGGGGAGTGGGATCCAAGGAGTCAGTTCAAGGTGTTTCTTATCCCAAGCTGTTCAGGGGTTGTGGTTTACAGCTTGGGCATGCTTTGCTTTTTTTTTTTTTATTTGTTTGTTTGTTTAGAGTCCACTAATGAGTGAGTACATCCCCTGCTTATCTTTCTGAGTTTGTGATACCATGCTCAAGAGGATATTCTCCAAATCCATCCATTTGTCAGCTAATTTTAGGATAGCATTTTTTCTTACTGCTGAGTAGTACTCCATTGTGTAGATGTATCAAGCACTGTTTTTTCGACTGTTAGTAAGTTTTTATATGTCCATATTATGGTGCTGTCTTCACACTTTGTATAAAATTATTTTCTTACATTGGACACTTGCTAAATTAAAATCTATAATGATCTGATTAATTGTGTCATAACATATATAAATACGTAGAATATATATTGATAACCTAAAATTAAATGAATGTAGTTTTAGTACTTTAATTTTTCACAGATAAGTCAAGACAATTTAATTTTATTGTTTTACATAAGTATCAGTATGTCCATTAAGCAGCCACACAGAGATATTCAAAGCCACACAGAGATATTCATTTGTTATTTCAAAGCATACATCAAGGGTGATATCAGTGGATAAGAAACTTCAATGTATAAGCAGACAGTGTATATTTTTTTCTAGGAAAACAGAAATAATAATGTCTTTAAATTTAAAACTTTTAGAGTATATTGATAGTATTATTACAGTAGCTAGGGTTCGCTATAATCAGGGAACTTATGTAATGAGTTTTTCTCTGTTTCTCTCTCTCTCTCTCTCTCTCTCTCTCTCTCTCTCTCTATCTATCTATCTATATATATATGTATGTGTGTGTGTGTTTGTGTGTTTATTGGAAT
Source organism: Sigmodon hispidus (assembly GCA_004025045.1). Taxonomy (NCBI): domain Eukaryota; kingdom Metazoa; phylum Chordata; class Mammalia; order Rodentia; family Cricetidae; genus Sigmodon; species Sigmodon hispidus. The sequence goes on from PVIH01010364.1 coordinate 33,048, forward strand.
GAATCACAGGCTTCAATGTAACAATGGCTAGTTGTGAATGGAAAGTCAAAGAATCTTGTAGATGCTCAGTCCCACAAAACTGAATATCTTGGTCTTCTGGGATCTTAAAGAAGGAACTGAATATGCTAATGGAGGGAAGGGTAAGTAGATAAAGAATATCCCTTCATCTTCCTGTTTCTTTAAAAACTTCCAGTATAAGTGTGGTCCAGATTAAAATGTCTTTCAGCTTCAAGGACAGGATCAAAGACATGTTGTCTTCCTGCCTCAAGATGCAGATCACATGTGTGCCTCCATTTCTGAATTGTAGATAATCCTTCATGAAATCATAGAAAGAATGGTATGTGATAAAATGACTTGGTAATAATTCTCTGATCATAATTGTATGTGACTTAAATGAAGCAGAAATACCTACATACATGTGATTATTATTGTTGATTGCCATGGGCATCGGATTGAGGCACACCAAGAAGACTTCTGATTTACCTGAAGAAATTTCCAAAGGGATCAAACTAAGCCAAAGTCATCCCTTAAATATATTGGTGCCATACAATGGTCTGGAGTCAATAGAACAGAGTAGTAAAAGGAAAGACCCAAATTCATTGTAATTTTTTCTGCTTTTTCAATGTCATGATATCACTTTTCTTGACCTCTGCACCCTATTTTGAAAGACTAACATCTCATAAAACATCAGAAAAAAATCAGTATTTTCTCTCTTTTTCATCTGATATTTTGTCATAGCAATAAGAACAGTAGTTAATAAAATACTTTTGTAATGTATATCTAAATACTATTCACAAATTGGTAATCCAAAGCAATTTTTTTCTATGTTTTTCTTGAGCCTTCCAATTAAATAATTTTGTGGTTTGAAGGAAGAACATGACTGTAGAAGAAATTGAAGTTGTAAGATAAGCCCTCAGGGACCTATGCATCACAGAAATGAAGCCAATAGAAAATTTTAATGCTAGAATAATTCTTCAATTGGATATTAGATATATGTATCATTGATCACATGTCAGAAAGTAAGTTCAAAAGATACTTTAAAGTAAATTATATTTCCTGGAGGCTATAAAAATATCTGCTTACATATCTGGGAAATAGCACACTTAAAACATTCATATTACTGTAAAACTTTTGATAGTTCTTACAATACATCAAATTGCTTTTAAAGCAATGCTTCTTTTCAGTAGATTTATTCCTACATATTTCATTATTTATATGTTTGCTTATATTATACCAGGTGATAGAATGATAGTAAGAAACTTAGACTGTATAATAAACAAGATAACACAATATATTGAGAATTTTGAATTAAGATAAAATCAATTCTAGCTTTTTTATTTTTTTCTAGGCATTGAACAAATATATGAGCAAGGATTTGTTTCTTTACCTCCTGTGTGTTAAAGCATAAAACATAGTTATATATAAACCCCTTTGGAAATAAGCATATTTTATTTATTTGTGAATACCAGAGCCCTTAAGCTTCTGAGCCCTAGTGGGAGTTAGCTCTCATAATGCAGATTTCAACCATAAATAAGTGCATCAGTTTTAAACATATTTCCTCATTCATTTGGCCATGGGAAGCTTCTTCATTTGATTAGGAAGCTGAAAAGGAATTGGATCTTTTGTGGTTGAGAAAAATTTGTGCACACACACACACACACAAATCCCTACACACTTTCTTTAAAGAAACAATCTTTTTTTTTACTATTTTATTTTTACTACTAATACTTTGTGGCAAGATAATATCCAAAGTCTGTTCAAGGAGAATTGTGGGGAGAAGCATTTGGTCTTTGGCAAGTAGTCTTTCTGTCTTCACTAGACAGCCTGTCCATTTAATATAAGTCATCAAGTTACACATAACACAGGAAATAATAGAATGATGTGATCTCAAATTAGCCATGGATCTATTAGGTCATCACCTTCCTTTATTCTATTTCCAAATTAAACAGACTGTGAGGTAGAATCTGTGTTTAAGTTGTGCTGAGGATTCTGATACATGAAATTTGTAGCTTGTGACCATTGGAAACTGTTGAAAACAAACATTTTGCTGAAATTTGTCCCAATTTTGAAGTCATCAACTTCTGAAAAAAATTTGGACAATTTATTTTACAATGAATTTTAAAATTCACTCTATTTGCTCTTATAATTGGTATTACTTTGTCATATTATCTAAAATTTATTGCACTATTATTGTCATTTATTATAGTGTTCTATTTAGTGAATCAGTAATTATATATTTAATATCTTAATTATGTTCAATGTTTTTCTGATTTATTATGCATGCATTGTCACTTACTACACACACACACACATACACACAAACACAACATTAAGGAAACAAAGAATATTTTATCTTTTTATACCAATTTGAAAGGTTTACTCATTACATTAATCAATCATTTCTGTGTCTAAACTGATTCATGAGTAGTTGAAAAAGTTGATTTTGTGTCATTATTGATTTGTGGAGATACAATGAAGCCTATGGGGTAGTGTTATAGCTTAGTAATAGATTATTAAAAGACAGCTTTTTTTTTTTTTTTGAAATCTGACTTAGAATCTTTACTCAGAAGTTTTCACTCATGGCTCTTTCCCTTCCTATTTTTCAAATTTTTTTATTTTGTATTTATTAAGAAAAACAGTAAATTGAATTTAAAATGCTGATAAGTTAACAATACCTATAAAGAAAATAAAAATCATAAGCATGACTTATCAAGGGTGATAATGCAAATAATTTGCTACACATAAAATTACTTTGTGTTCAGTTTTTCCTCTGGATTTTTTTTTCTATCCCTGTATATCCCCATTCAAGGTCCCTTCCCCCTCCCACCACATCAGGTCATTTTTTCTTCTCCACAACTCCCCATCCCCTCCCTAGGCAGGCTGCAGACAGTCCCATGTTCCCACTGATCCAATAATGCTTAGTTCAGTCTCCACTCCTGGCAAATCCCATTTTGTCCTCCCTCCCTCAAGAGTGAGTCAGGTGTTCCTATAGGTGGAGTGGGATCCGAAGGGTCAGTCCAGGGTGTTTCTGATCCCAAGCTGTTTAGTGGTTGTGGTTTGCAGCATTGGCATGCTTGGCTTTCTTCTTGTTAGTTTGTTTAGAAACCACTAATGAGTGAGTACATCCCCTGCTTATCCTTCTGAGTTTGTGATACCTCACCCAGGCGGATATTCTCCAAATCCATCCATTTGCCTGCAGATTTTAGGATAGCATGTTTTTCTTACTGCTGAGTAGTATTCCATTGTGTAGATGTACAACAGTTTGTTAATCCATTCTTCAGTTGAGGGACATCTAGGCTGTTTCCAGGTTCTTGCTATTACAAATAATGATGCTATGAACATAGTTGAGCTAATGCCTTTGGTGTGTGACTGTGAATCTTTAGGTATACACCCAGAAGGGGTATTGCTGGGTCCTTGGGGAGATTGCTTCTCAGTTTTCTGAGAAACCGCCATATTGCATTCCAAAGTGGCTGAACAAGCATACACTCCCACCAACAATGGAATAGTGTTCCCCTTGACCTGCATCCTCCTCAAAATAGACTGTCATCTGTGCCTTTTAACTTAGCCAATCTAACAGGTGTTAGGTGGTATCTCAAAGTTGTTTAGCTTTGCATTTCTCTGATGGCTAAAGATGAAGAGCACTTTTTCAGGTGCCTTTCAGCCATTTGTAATTCCTCTGCTGAGAATTCCCTTTTTAGATCTGAACCCCATTTTTTGATTGGGTTATTCAAGGTTTTGGGCTCTAGATTCTTGAGCTCTTTATATATCTTAGAGATCAGTCCTCTATCACTTGTAGGGTTGGTGAAAACCTTTTCCCATTCTGTAGGCTGGCGTTTTGTCCTATTGACAGTGTCTTTGGCTTTACAGAAGCTTCTTAGCATCAGGAGATCCCACTTATTGATTGTTGGTCTTAGTTTCTGTGCCACTGGTATTATATTTAGGAAGTGGTCACCCGTGCCAATTCGTAGAAGTGTATTTCCCACTTTCTTTTCTATCAAGTTCAAAGTGGCTTGGTATATGTTGAGGTCTTTGATCCACTTGGATTTGAGTTTTGTGCAGGGTGACAGGCTCAGATCTATTTGTATTTTTCTACACACTTCCTTCCAGCTATGCCAACACCATTTGTTAAATGTACTATCTTTTTTCCATTGAATGTTTTGGGCCTCTTTGTCAAAGATCAGGTGTTCATAGGATTTTGGGTTAATGTCTGGATTCTCAATTCTATTCCATTGATTGACAAGTCTGTTTTTATGCCAGTACCAGGCTGTTTTTATTACTGTAGCTCTACAGTATAACTTGAAGTCAGGGATGGTGATACCTCCTGAGGTTCTTTTGTTGAGTAAAATTTTTTTGGCAATCCTGGCTTTCCTGTCATTCCAAATGAAATTGAGTATTGTTCTTTCAAGGTCCAAGAAATATTGTGTTGGGATTTTGATGGGCAGTGCATTGAATCTGTAGATTGCCTATGGTAGAATTGCCATTTTTACTATGGTGATCCTACCTATCCAGGAACATGGGAGAGCTTTCCATTTTCTGATATTCTCTTCAATTTCTTTCTTCAGTGATTTAAAATTTTTGTTAAATAGGTCTGTTACTTTTTTGGTTATAGTTACTCCAAGGTATTTAATATTATTTGCAGCTATTATAAAGGGTAATGTTTCCCTTATTTTTTTTTTCAGCTCTTCTATCTTTAGTGTATAGAAGGGCTACTGATTTCTTTGAGTTTATCTTGTATCCTGCTACATTGCTGAAGGTGTTTATCAGCTGTAGCAGTTCCCTGGAAGAATTTTGTGGGTCACTTATGTATACAATCATATCATCTGCAAATAGAGACACTATCACTTCTTTTCCAATTTGTATCCCCTTAATCTCTTTTCGTTCCCTTATTGCTTTAGCTAAAACTTCAAGAACTATATTGGATAGATAAGGGGAGAGAGGACATCCTTGTCTGGTTCCTGATTTTAGTGGGATCACTTTGATTTTTTCTCCATTAAGTTTGATACTAGCTGTCTGCTTTTTGTAAATCACCTTTATTATATTTAGGTATTTTCCCTTTATTCCTGATCTCTCAAGGTCTTTAATCATAAAGGAATGTTGGATTTTGTCAAAGGCTTTTTCTGCATCTAAGGATATGATCATGTGGTTTTGTTCCTTTAGTTTGTTTATATGATGGATAACATTTACAATTTTTCATATGTTCAACCAGCCCTGCATTTCTGGGATGAAGCCTACTTGGTCTTGATGGATGATATCTTTTATACATTGTTGTATATGGTTTGCCAAAATTTTGTTGAGAATTTTCACATCAATATTCATGAGGGAAATTGGTCTGTAATTCTCCTTCTTTGTTGTGTCCTTGAGAAACTTGGGTATTAGGGTGATTGTGGCCTCATAAAAGGAATTAGGCAATATTCCTTCAGTTTCTACTGTGTGAAATAATTTGAGGAGTAATGGTAGTAATTCTTCTTTGAATGTCTAGTAGAATTCTGCACTGAAACCATCTGGATCAGGGCTTTTATTTTTGGGGAGGTTTTTAATGACAGCTTCAATTTCTTTAAGGGTTATAGGCCTGTTTAGGTAATTAATCTGATCTTCATTTAATTTTGGTAGGTGGTACCTGTCCAGAAGGCTGTCCATTTCTTCTAGGTTTTCCATTTTTGTGGAATACAAACTTTCAAAATATGATCTGATAATTCCCTGTATTTCCTGGGGGTCTGTTGTTGTGTCCCCCTTTTCATTTCTGATTTTGTTGATTTGAACACTCTCTCTCTCTCTCTCTGTTTTTTGATTAGTTTGGCTAAGGGTTTATCTATCTTGTTAACTTTCTTAAAGAACCAACTCTTAGATTCATTGATTCTTTGTATTGTTCTTTTTGTTTCAATTGTATTGATTTCAGTTTTAAGTTTGATTATTTCCTGCGGTCTACTCCTTCTAAGTGAGTTTGCTTCTAATTGTTCTAAGTCTTTCAGCTGGGCTGTTAGGTCTCTAGTGTGGGATTTCTCTAGGTTTTTCATATAGGCATCTAGCACTATGAATTTTCCTCTCAAGACTGTTTTCATTGTGTCCCACAAGTTTGGGTACATTGTGGATTCATTTTCATTAAATTCTAGGAAGACTTTGATTTCTTTCTTAATTTCTACCTTTACCCAGAGGTGGTTCAGCTGAGTGATGTTTAGTTTCCATGAGTTGGTAGGCTTTCTTTGGGTTTTGATGTTGTTGAACTCTAACTTTAGGCCCTGGTGTTCCGATATGTCACATGGGATTATTTCCATTTTTTTGTATCTGTTGATATTTGCTTTATGACCAATTATGTGGTCAATTTTGGAGAAAGTTCCATGAGGAGCTGAGAAATATGTATATTCTTTTGCATTTGGGTGGAAACTTCTGTAGATATCTATTAAATCCATATGCATCATAACCTCTTTTAGACTCCTTATTTCTGTGTTGAATCTCTGTCTGGTTGATCTATCCAGGGTTGAAAGTGGGGTATTGAAGTCTCCCACTATTAGGGTGTAAGAATTGATGTGAGATTCGAGCTTTAGCAGTGTTTCTTTAACATAGGTAGGTGCCCTTATATTAGGGCCATAAATATTCAAGATTGAAATCTCCTCTTGACCAATTTTTCCTGTGATGAATAAGTAGTGACCATCTTGGTCCCTTTTAATTGCTTTTAGCTTAAAGTCTATTTTATTAGATATTAGGATTTCAACCCTCGCTTGTTTCTTAGGACAATTTGACTGGAAAATCTTTTCCCAACCCTTTATTCTAAGCCTATATCTGTCTTTGAGTTTGAGGTGTGTTTCTTGTAGGCAACAGAAGGATGGCTTCTGTTGTTGTATCCATCTTGTTAGTGTGTGATGTTTTATAGGAGAGTTGAGTCCATTGATATTAAGGGAAATTAGTGACCGTTGATTGATATTTCCTGCCATTTTTAGTGGTAACTTGATTATATTTCCTTTCTCTGGAGTATTGTTTGTGGAATTATTGGTTGTTTGTGACTTCGTGGGTGTATCTGGGGTCCTTAAGTTGGAGATTTCCCTCTAATACTCTCTGTAGTGCTGGATTGGTAGATAGATATTCTTTCAGTCTGACTTTGTCATGAAATATCTTGTTTATTCCATCTATGGTGATTGAAAATTTTGCAGGGTATAGCATTCTAGTTTGGCAGCCATGCTATTTTAGCGTCTGTATAACTTAGACCAAGCCCTTCTAGCTTTCATCATTTCCATTGAATAGTCAGGCGTTATTCTGATGGGTCTGCCTTTATATGTAAGTTGGCCCTTTCCTTTCCAGCTCTTAAAATTTTTTCTTTGTTCTGTATGTTTTGTGGCTTGATTATAATGTGATGTGCTGACTTTTTTGGGGTGTCATATCTACTTGGTGTTCCTTTAAGCTTCTTGTATCTTTATAGGCATTTCCTTCTTCAGGTTAGGGAAGTTTTCTGCTATGATTTTATTGAAAACATTATCTGTGCCTTTGAGCTAGTATTCTTCTCCTTCTTCTATTCCTATTATTCTCAAATTAGGTCTTTTCATGGTGTCCCAAATTTCTTGCACATTTTGAGTTATGGCTTTTTTAATTTTACTATTTTCTTTGACTGATATATCTGTTTGTGCTACTGAGTCTTCCACTTCCGAGATTCTATCTTCCATCTCTTGAAATCTGTTTGTTATGCTTGTATCTGTGGTTCCAGCTTTTTTCTTCAGATTTTCTATTTCCATCTTTGCCTCATTTTGTGCCTTTTTTATTGCTTCTATTTCAACTTTCAGTTCCTGGCATGTTTCTTTCATAGATTTGTTCATCTCTTCCAATTTTTTGTTTGTATTTTCTTCTATTTCTTTAAGGCTATTTTTCATATCTTCTTTGAGAGCTTCGATGGTCATCAAAAAGGAATTTTTCGTGATGCTTCCTCTTGTTTCCTCTACATTGCTCAGTTCAGGTCTTGTATTTGTAGGGTCGCCACTTTGTTCTGGGTTACCTTGTTGTTCTTTATATTATTATGTAAGTTTTTGCACTGGCATTTGCCCATGGCTTTAGTGGTTCATGATTAGGTGGCTCCTGATCAGTTGTGGCACTCGGGTTTGTGTGCCTCCTGTGACCTCTTATGAAAAGGTCTGCTCAATCACTACTTCTGCACTGTTCAGGGGACAGAATTTCAAGACTTGGCTTTGAATATGGCACTCTGAAGGAGAGTTTAAGGATTTATGACTTCCAAATCTTGCATTTGCATTTGTTTTTTTCCATGTTACCACAGTTGCCAAGTTTGAAGGATCTCCATTTACTACAAGTCACAATATGAGATAACTTTTTCTTACTTTGTTCAGTGACTATTTTCAAAATTCCATGATTTTTTAATGATGTAAGAATTTGTGCACATTAATGTCTCTCTTTTTTGATTTAAGAGCCATGGTCATTTATCATTAGTGAGTATGAATTTTTTAGAATGTATTTTAATTACATGTGTAATTAATAAATCTCTTATTGAGATTAGTAATAACTATTATAATTAAAATTTTGAGATGATTAATGTCTAATCAAATCCAAACTTGATTGTTTAATAAAACTCAATTTGGAAAAAAATTATTTTTTCTTTAATATTCTGAAGGACATTATTTAGAAATAATTTGTTTAGACTTAATTATGTCTAGGATAAAATTATTATTATTAATTTGTTTAGACTTACATCTAGTATAACACTTTGTACAATATTAGTCTTGATATCAATAATACTAAATGTAATGTTTTATACCATATAAATGTATTAATATTCTGACTGTATTAATTACTTTTGTCTTGTTGCCATCAAACACTATGACAAAAAGCAATTTATGAAAGAAAGAGTTGATTTTGGCATATAGTTCCAAAGGGATTAGCCCCAATCATGGCAATGAATTCATGACCCCACAAAAAAGACACTGGAATATGCCACCCTCAATCACAAACAGGAAGTAGGAATCAAAAAGCTTACTAGTGAAGTGATGCTGTAAAATCACAAAGCCTATTTCTCGTGATGTACTTCTTCCAGCAAGGTTCCACAACCCAAACCTCTACCAACTGGACACCAAGCTGTCAAATGCCTCAGTGAATGGAAGACTTCCTCATTCAAACTACCACTCTGAACTTGCCATTACTTTTTTTTCCATTTGAAACTATAATAAATGTACATTTTGAAGAATTTTCTTTTTCTTCTATCTTCGGATAGAATGAATTAAGACTGGACTTAACCCTACCTGATTGGTGATCCCAAGTGAGGGATAAGTTTGATAACAGTTTAGAATTACAAACACTACAAGAAAAATAAAGGATTAGAAAATAATAGCTGATACCATTAATAAATCCATGCTTATTTTATGAATATGAATTTTATTTTGGTTTATTATTTTATTTAATCAACTATTGGGAAAGATTTTAGTATATTTTTTAAGAGAAATTAACATTTCTTTTAGTTTTGCTATATACTGCAAATCTTGAAAACTGCCATGTTATTATTTTATTAGATATTATCTATTTTCAAGTATTATTTATTGAAACAGAAAATGCTATAGATATTTGTTAACTTTTAAATATATTATTTATAGCTAGATAATACACATTAATAACTAGGTGCAAAACAAGATAAATCCCATGAATTTCTATTCTTTCCTGTATTATATCTTTATGTCAGTTTCTCCTCCCACCATCCCCCAGTTTCTCACCCTAGCTCCCCTCTCTCCTAGACCTACTGCCCTCCCTCTGTCTCTTTTAGAAAGAGCAGGCCTACAAGGAACATAAAATAAACATTGTATAATATGTAAGAATAAAACCAGGTACATATCATCATATAAACACTAATGAGGCAACCCAAAAGAAAAAAAAAAAAGGATCCCACAAGCAGTAAAGGAGTCAGAGACAGTCCCGGATTCCCCTGTAAGAAGTCCAACAAAAATGCCAAACTACTCAGCCTTACCATATATGTATAGAATCTGAGTCAGACTTCTGCAGGTTTCCTGATCTCAGTGAGCTCCCATGAAACCTAGTCAAATGATTCTATGAGTTATGTTCTTGTGGTTTTCTTACCTCTCAGGTTTCTCTGATTATTCATTCAGGTATAATATGAAGTTTCTGGCCCAGACTTTTCTGCCTAGCCTAGAAATTTGGACCTGCTTTCAGCCCTGCTGCTGTTCAACCCCAAATACACACCTTATATTAATTTCATGCCTATTGATTTATGACTGAGATATTGCTAGCTAGCTCTTTCATCTTAACTCATCTGTTTCCAGTAGTCTGTTTAGCCAGGTGGCTTGGTGCCCTTTCTCATTGAAGCATGGTTGTCTTTTTTGCTTTGCATCTGCTGGCATCTCTGCTGGTGTCTCTGGTGGCATATCGATTTTGCTTTTGCTGTTCCTAATGTTGTCCTAGTCTAGTATACCCATCCACACTTCCTGTCTGCCTTCTAGCCAATGATATTTTTATTAAGCCAGTAGAAGGGACAAAATTAACAATGTACCATAACATATTTTCACTAAACCCAGGTCCTTTGCAAAACTCCTGAGCTCTGCCAAATGCTTGGCTGTGGCATTCTGCCTCTGCTCCCACCAGGTGTTGAATAAAATCTCCCTGGTCTCTTTGATTCTGGTAGGCTTTAGTAGTAGAACATTATGTAGGAAGCATTAATAACTGTAGGTAGAAAGTTTTGTGGTTGGGTTGGTATCTCAATCCCTCTGCTAAGGCCCAGCCTGCTTACAGAAAGAGCTGGCTCAGATTCCATGTCCTTTATTACTAGGAGTCTTTGTTAGGAATACTTTTGTAGATACCACAGAATTTCCAATGATTTAGGATTCCACCTGGCTCTCGAAATGTCTCCAATTTCAGTTATTTCAGTATTTTCTCATTCTCTGTCCCCAAATGGATTTCTCTTGTTCCCAATTCCATCTGCCCCCAATCCTCCCTTGAAATCGATTATGTTTTTCCTTCCTAGGGAGATTTATAAATCTGCCACTAAGCCCTTCTTGCTACTTAGCCTCTCTGGGTCTGTAGAAAATACTGTGATTATCATTTAGTGAATTTTTAAATTTAAAACTTGCTGACATTTGTTTCATGAAGGAGTACATGATAGATTTTTGCTGATATTAGAGTTACATTTCTAAACAATGAATAGTTTCTTATTAAAAGCAATGAAGTACTCTACATAAATGTCATTATAATTTGAAAATATAGTTCCCAAAATATCATTGTTGAAGGCTTGCTCTCCAGTTTATAGTGTATTTTTAATAACCTCATCCTGAAATTAGACCTAACAAAAATGACAGCTTATACTTGAGAAGATATTGAAAATGAGTAACACTTCCATTGTTAATGGGAGTGCAAATTTGGTCAGTTACAGTGGAAATCACTGTGGCAGATCCTCATAAAGATGGAAATTAAACTACCTCAAGATGTAGTTAAACTATTCTTAGGCACAAGACCCCCAAAAATGTTTCGTTCTATCTTAAAGAATCTTGTTCAACTTTGTTCATTACTGGTGCATTCATAGTAATCAAAATTTGCAAACAACCTGTAAGTTACTCAACAGATGAATGGATAAAAACACATGATACATTACACTGTAAAGTAGTACTAAGCTGTTAAACCTGAGAAGAAATTTTCAATGAAATATAAGGAGCTATAGTTTAGTAATCTTTTTATTATTATGATATATGCCTGAGAAATAAACTTAGCAGAAGAAAGATGCATGTTTTGCCCATGTTTTTATGCATATTTTATAGCTTCAGAATCTAAAATGAGTCAGAACCTCATAACAGAACAGATAGCGTAAAATGACTGATTTTTGTAGGAATTATTTACTGGCAGTTGATTATAAAAGAATAAATATTTATTATGGTGTTATATAAACACTCACTGATACAATATTGAACCTTAGGGGAAACTTGGAGGGTTGAAATTTCCCATGTAGCTGTGGCAGGGGCTAGCAGCCACGGTGGTCCTCTGTCCCTGTGTGCAGGACCAAACAGGAAGGGCAGGGCACTTACAATTGGTCTTCAAAGGGGGCCAGGATCCTTAGAGATCTCAAAACCATGCCTCTAGGTGGCCATCAATAATGCCTAAACCCATCACAACTAAGCATTCCATGGATGGCCAGCCAGAAAGGAAAAAAGGGAGAGTCAAGTCATCAATATAATATTAAATCATCATCAATATTAAAAAAACTTAATCTATTTATTCTACATTTCTCCCAGTCCCTCGCACACCATTGCTAATCTTCCCATTTCCTCTTCCCATTCATGAATCTACTCCTCTTCTATTTCCATCTAGGAAAGGGCAGGTCTCCCATGAATATCAATAAAACATGACTTATTAAGTTGCCATAAGACTAAGCACCTTCCATGTATTAAGGCTGGGGTGGATGACCCAATATAAGGAGTAGGGTCTACAAGGCCAGTAAAAGAGTCTCAGACAGCACTATTCCCACTGTTAGTAGTCTCACAAGAGGTCCAAGGCATACAAAGGTACCATATACAGAAATCCTACATCAGTCCCATGCAGGATTTCTGGTTTTCTGGTCAATCTTTGATAAGTCCCTAGGAGTCAACTTTAGTTGATTTTGTGAACCTTCTCATGTTGTTCTTGATTGCTCTGTCTCCTACATTACTTTTGCCTCCTCCTCCACAAGATTTGTGAATTCCACCTAATGTTTGGCTGTGGGTCTCTAGATCTACTTTATATCAAATGCTAGATGATGGCTTTCTGATGAAAATTGGATCAGGCTCTGATCTGGTCATGGAAAACGGCCAGTTCTGGCTACTTTATTTTTACTATTTATAGAATCTTAAACTTAGGTCCTCTCCATAGACTCCTGGGAAATTCTTTTTTTGCTAGACTACCATCTGACTGTGAAATGTCCTTCAGCAGTCCCTCCCAGTGCTATTCCTCTCCATGTCTGCTCAACCTGATTACTCATGTTCTTATCCCTGCCTAGAGAATGGATATTACAGAATCTCTATTTCCCCTCCTCAGGGATATCTTGGTTACCCCCTTCTATGAATACTACTTGTTACCTGTTATCTCTAGATCTGTAGATTACAGTATAGTTTGCCTTTATTGTACAGCTAATATATACTTATGAGTGAATACATACTATATTTGTTTTTCTTGGTGCGAGTTACCTTATTCAGGATAAATTTTTTTCTAGTTCCATCTATTTCCCTTCAAATTTTCTGGTATCCTTGCTTTTAACAGCTAAATAATGCTCCATTGTATAAGTTTATCACACTGTGCTTAACTATTTATTTCTTGGTTGAAATCATCTATGTTGTTTCCTGGTTCTAACTAATACAAATCAAGCAACTATGAACATAGTTGAGCAAGTATTCTTTGAATATGTGCCCAAAAGCAGTATAGCTGACTCTTGTGGTAGGTGAATTCCCAGTTTTCTGAGAAACCACCACACTGACTTTCAAAGTGGTTGTATAAATTTGCACTCCTACCTGCAATGGAGAAATGATCCTTATACTCTACATCCTCTCCAGCACGAGCTGTTGCTTGTTTTGATCTTAGCAAGTCTGACTGGTTAGAGAGAATCTCAGAATCATTTTGAAATGTGTTTCTCTAATGAATAAGAATGTTGAACATCTTAAATATTTCTCAGCATTTAAATATTCTCTGTTGAGAATTCTCTGGTAGACCTGTACCTTCTTTTCAAATTGGATTATTAGGTTTATTGATATTTACTTTAAGGAATTTTTTTATGTGAATTTTTTTGAAAATTAGCTCTCTAGTAGATGTGATGTTTCCCTTTATGTAGGCTGTTGTTTGGTCCTATGATGATTGTCCTTTTCAACAGAAACCTTTTAATTTCATAAGGTCAATTTATTAATTGTTAATCTTAGTGCCTATGCTATAGGTGTTCTGTTCAGGAAGTTGTCTCCTGTGCCAAAGCATTTGAAATTATTTCTGTTCTATCAGAATCAGTGTATCTACATTTATGCTGATTTCTCTCATTTACTTTATTTTAGAATAATGTTTTAACTAGGCAAAGATGTGTTACATTTATCTACAGTGCAGAATATCATTTTAACTGTGCAAGAATGTGTTACCTTTGTTTGTGCTATTTTTGTTTAATTATTAATATATGTGTTGCATTTGTTTCACATTACTTGTCTAAGGCACCAGAGTAGTGTAATTAAAAAGACAGGAGAGGAATAATTGAGGCTTCCAGGTAGGAGGAATACATAGGAGGAGAAATCTATGCTCAAGAAAGAAAGAAAGAAAAAAAGAAGCACAAGGAAAAAAGAACAATGGAGAATCCCAGGGCTAGAAGCTATTCAGCTTCCAGAAAGATAGACAAAGAGAAGCAGTTAAAATGAAATATATGGAAGTAAGAAATGTAATAAACCCCAAGGCAAAAGGTAAATAAAAAGAGACAGGTTGATGTTAAGTTAAAAGAGTTAGACAGAACTATGCCTAAGATAGACAGAACATTCCAAACTACTCAGTTCCCATGTCACGATTTGGAAGCTGGTTGGTTGCTTAAAAGCAAAAGCCTAGAACACCACTTGGGCTTGAGTTTTGTTCATGGTGATGAATAGGATTTGCTTTGCATTTGTCTACATGTTGACATCCAGTTAAACCAGCACCATTTGTTGAAGATGTTTTCTTTTTTATTGTATAATTTTGGCTTCCTTGTCAAAACTCAGTTATGCATAGGTGTGTACATTTACATCTGAATCTATAAGTTGATTCTATTAATCTACCTGTCTGTTTTTATGCCAATATCATGTGGCTTTTATTACTTACTATCTCTGTGTAGTACATTTTGAAGTCAGAGATGGTGATGCCTTTGGAATTTCTTTTATTGTACAGGATTGTTTTAGCAATATCAAAGTTTTTCCCCATATGAAGTTGAGATAAGCATTGTTCTTTAAGGGTCTAGGAATGTGTTATGATCTCAACTGATACTTTATTCAATCTATAAACTGCTCATGGTAAGATAAACATTTTTTACTGTGCTAATTCCACTGACCATAAGCATGAATATCTTTACATTTTCTGATAGCTTCCTCAATGTTTTTCTTCAAACATATGAAGTTATTATAATACTGGTCATTCACTTGCTTGGTTAGACTTACTCTAAAATATTTTAGATTATTTAAGGTGACGTTAAAGTGTTTTGATTCTCTGATTTCTTTCTTGGCCCATTTATTTTTGTATATAGGATGGTTTCTGATTTTTTAAAACTTAATCTTGTATCCAGTCACTTGATTAAGGGTTTTTATTAGCTGAAGAAATTTTCTGGTAAGGTTTTTGGACACACACACACACACAATAATATTTTATTCAAATAATGATAGTATTAATAATAAATTGTATCCCCTTTAATCTTCTTACTGATCTAGCTGGAACTTCAATTGCTATATTGAATAGGTATGGAGCGAGTTGATAACCTTGTTTCTTTCCTGATTTGTGAAATTGCTTTCAGTTTCTCTTTATTTAATTTGACGTTAGCAATTAACTTGCTGTATATTGCTTTTATTATGTTTAAGTATGCTCCTTGTACCCCTGATATTTCGAAGAATTTTATCATGAGAGGGTGTTGAAGTTTGTCAAATGATTTTTTATCATCTAAAGAGAAGATCCTATGTTTTTTTTCTTTCTGTTTAATTATGTTGAATTATATTGACAGACTTGTGTATGCTAAACCACCCCTGCAACCTTGGGATAAAGTTTATTGCGTCTTGGTGAATCAAAAATTTTAAGTATTCTTAAATTGGGTTTGCTAATATTTTATTGAGTATTTTTATATCTGTGTTCATGAGTAAAATTGATATGTAATTCTTTTTGTTGCTCTTGAGTCTTTGCTTTGGGTATCAGGTTCATTGTGGCCTCATAGAATAACATTTGGCAATGTTACTTCTGTTTCTATTTTGTAGAATAATTTGAAATGTATTAACTCTTTATTGAAAGCATGGTAGTTTTATGCACTAAAACCACCTAGACTTGGGCTCTTTTAGGTTGAATAAATTTTAGTTGCTGCTTCTATTTTTTAATGGACTGTTAGACTATTTAAATTTTTATCTGATATAGATTTGATTTATGTAAGTGGAATCTATCAAGAAATTTTTCCATGTCTTTTAGATTGTCCAAATTGTGGAGTGAATATATTTGGACTGTGATCTAATGGTTCTCTTTATTTTCACATAGCCTTTTGTTATATCTCTTTTTTATTTCTGATTTTGATAGTCTCCATCTGCCTGTTATTTGGTTTTAATAAGGGTTTACATATTTAGTTTTCTCAAAGAATTAATTCTGTGTTTTATTGATTTTATATATTTTCTGTTTGTTTCTATTTTATTGTATTTAGCCCTCAATTTATTTCCTGTCATTTACTCATCTTCAGTTTATGTCTCTCTCTCTCTTTTTGTTCTAGAGTATTTGTATTCAGGTACGCTATAAAGTCACTTGTAGAAAATTTCTCTAAACTTTTTATGAAGGCATTTAGTTCTATCAACTTTTTCTTAATGTCACTTTTTTACTTTTTTTTCCCTAATCATCCTTGACTGTGCTCCTGGGATGCTGT
>PVIH01010364.1:49699-76208 GCA_004025045.1 Sigmodon hispidus
TTTTTTTTTTTTTTTTTTTTTTTTTTTTTTTTTTTTTTTTTTTTTTTTTTTTTTTTTTTTTTTTTTTTTTTTTTTTTTTTTTTTTTTTTTTTTTTTTTTTTTTTTTTTTTTTTTTTTTTTTTTTTTTTTTTTTTTTTTTTTTTTTTTTTTTTTTTTTTTTTTTTTTTTTTTTTTTTTTTTTTTTTTTTTTTTCTTTATTTATTTTGTATTTATCAAAAGAAAAAAAACCAGTAAAAAGAATTTGAATTTAAAATGCTGAAAAGTTAACAATAACTATAAAGAAGATAAAAATCATAAGCATGACTTATCAAGGGTGATAATGCAAATAAGATTGCTACACATATATTTACTTTGTGCTCAGCTTTCCCTCTGAATTTTTTTTCCATCCCTGTATATCCTTATTCAAGGTCCCTTTCCCCACCCACCACATCAGGTTATTTTTCTTCTCCACAACTCCCCATCCCCTCCCTGGGCAGGGAGCAGACAGTCCTATGGTCCCACTGACCCAATAATGCTTGGATCAGTCTCCACTCCTGGCCAAATCCAGTTTTGTCCACCCTCCCTCAAGAGTGAGTAAGTTGTTCCTATAGTTGGAGTGGGGTCTAAAGGGTCAGTCCAGGGTGTTTCTGATCCCAAGCTGTTCAGTGGTTGTGGTTTGCAGCTTGGGCATGTTTGGCTTTTTTTCTTGTTTGTTTGTTTAGAGACCACTAATGAGTAAGTGCATCCCCTGCTTATCTTTCTGAGATTGTGATATCTCGCTCAGGAGGATATTCTCCAAATCCATCCATTTGCCTGCAAATTTTAGGATACCATTTTTCTTACTGCTGAGTAGTATTCCATTGTGTAGATGTATCACAGTTTGTTAATCCATTCTTCAGTTGAGGGACATCTAGGTTGTTTCCAGGTTCTTGCTATTACAAATAATGCTGCTATGAACACAGTTGAGCTAATACCTTTAGAGTGTTAATGTGCCTCTTTAGGGTATACACCCAGAAGTGGTATTGCTGGGTCCTTGGGGAGATTGATTTTCAATTTTCTGAGAAACCGCCTTATTGCATTCCAAAGTGGCTGAACAAGCTTACACTCCCACCAACAATGAAGGAGTGTTCCCCTTGCTCCACATCGTCTCCAACATAGGCTGTCATCTGTGCCTTTTATCTTAGCCAATCTAACAGGTGTTAGGTGGTATCTCAAATTTGCTTAACGTCACTTTTAATTGTGCCCCATTAGTTGAGTGTGTTGTGCACTTATTTTCATTGAATTCTAGGAAGTCTTTAACTTATTTCTTCTTTGACCTAGTGGTAACTCCTTATTGAATTTTGCTTGGAGTGAGTATATGGTCGGTTTTGGAAAAGGATCATTGCAGTTCTGAGAAGGTATATTTTTAGGGGAGTGTTCTGTCAAAATGTTCTGTAGATAGCTTTATGTTCTTTTGAGTCATAATGTCTGTTTTTTTTTTTTTTGTTATTTCTCTGTATAGTTTCTGTCTGGATGCCCTGTTAATTGGTCAGAGTGGCATATTAAAGTTTTGGACTATTATTATGTGGGGTAATGTGTAGTTTAAGTTTTAGTATTGTTTCTTTTCCAAATGTGGGTGCCTTTACATTTGGAGCATAGATAAACTAAATTGAGACATTATGTTATTAAATTTTTGCCTTTGGTGAATATAAAATGCCTTTCTCCATCTATTTTAGTTTTGGTTGGAAGTTTATTTTGTTAGATATTAGGATTGCTACACCAGGTTATTCCTTAGTTCCATTTGATTAGAGTTTTTTTCAAAACTTTAAATTAATGTAATGTGTATCTTTGATATGAGGTATATGTCTCATATACAGAAGAATGGTGGATTCTGCTTTTATTTTTAATCTGTTAGTCTGTGACTTTTTGTCATTTGAGTTCATTAATATGGAGGGATATTAATAACCAAAAACTGTTACTTCCTGTTATTTTGTTATTGATTGTAATAGTATGTATATGTGTGTGCTTTTTTTTTCTTCTTTGGGTTTTGATGAGAAGATTTTTTTTTGATCCAACCTATTTGGTTTTCTGTAATCTTATTAAACATTATAGGCATATTCTTAGTATGGGAAAATTTTCTTCTGTGATTTTGTTAAATATATTCTCTAGATTTTTGAGCTGGGTTATAACGGTAATTAATTTGCAAACTTAAGGTCAATTTTGTTATGCTATATATGTTTTTCTACTCTTGATTAAGATATGATGCTGATATAACTCATTTAAAATTATAATATATAATTGAGAAATGCAAAATAATCGTCATCTATGATAACCAAACTTATAGTCATGTTAGTTAGGTTTTTATAAGTATACAAAGATATATTTCAGTTAAATAAGTAGTCTTCAAACACTTCAAAGACATACAAAATATGACACTTAATTTATTTTAAAAACTTAAAGACTTTTCTAGACAGTGAGACAGGTCTGTTCCTGGCAACACCAATATATTTCAAAAAAATGATGGGCATTAAAAAACTTCATGTGAAATTTACTTTATAGCAACAGTTAGCCACTAGACAAAAAACTGTTCTGATATTGACTGCTTGATAATATGCTATATACACTAGACATACAGATTCCATAAAAAAGTGACCTCTAAATGTGGACAGACCAAGCCAAGATGGTCCTTCAGGTTTCTGCTTTGCAAAAAACATTGACAGACATCCTTCTAGACACACAAAAAAAGTGAATGATAGACTGTGTCAGATTTCCTACATCACTAAAAGAGATGCCAGAGACTTGGGCCATAAAGGCTAAAGATAAATGTCCCAAAGTTATAAAAGAACTTTAAGTGACTGTCCAGACAGACATGGGTCATCTCTGTCATTTTCTAGACTTTAGAAGTTGCTTGCACTTCCTGTTTATTTACATAATAATATATCCTTCTGTGGTCTTTGATGTGGTTAAAGGTTTAATAATTATAGATATAGTTCTTTTTAGTTTAAAAGATATATTAAATATAAAACTTTAGACTCACAATGATAAGATAGATAATAAAATGTTCTCTTTTATTTTATAAATACAAATAGACTAGATATTGTGAATATATTTCCTGCTTGAGAGCTGTTCTGTTGTGATTTTGCTATATAAAAATTAAAACCTCCCTTTTTAATTAGACAGAAAAGAGAAAATGTGGTGGAATGTTCTGTATGCTGTAAATAAAGTAACTGATTTGGCCTATGTAGAGCACCGTAAAAGTGAGTAGAGAATCAGAGCACAAGCAAGTAGGAAGAAGGGTGGAGTTAAGTCAGTCTCCATCCGACCCCCAAGAGGAACAGACATGTAAGATGTACCGGCCAACCACGGGCTGAGCCACCTGGAAGAAAGATTAATAAAAATGAGTTAATCTAAGAAAAAAAAAAGCTAGCTAACTATAGACAAAAGACATGGGCCAAACAGTTTAAGAAATATAAGCATGTGATTCATTTCTTTGAGAAATAAAAGCTGCGGCTTGTGAACCAGATTCCAACCGCCACAGTGCACACCAAATTACAAACTGTGGTGCCAAACGAGACGAAAAACATACTACAACACTAGGTTTCTTTTTTTTTCTATTTCTGTTATTCTTATGCTTGGTCTTATTCCAATCTCCAAGATTTTCAGGTTGTTTTTGTGCAGAAGTTTTTTTTGGGGGGTTCACATTTTCATTGACTATTTAATCTATTGTGTCTTCAACACCTGAAATTCTCTTCTCTGTCTCTTACATTTTACTGGTGATGCAGGTTGTAGCTCTTCTTCACACACCCAGATTTTCTGTTTCCATGATTTCAAACATTTGTGTTTTCTTTATTGGTATTAATTTCATTTGATTTATTGATTTTTTTTCAATTATTTGTTTATACTTTCCTCAATTTCTTTAAGATATTTATTCACATCTACTTTAAAAACACCTATCATCTTTATAAATTAATTTTAAAGATAGTTTTTTGTGCTTTAGCTATGATGTGTTGTTCAGGTTTTGCTGTTGTAAACTAGTTACAACATGGGTTCTAGTTATGTAATATTGCCTTTTCTGTTATTTTTTGTGTTCTTACACTGGCATTAAGGTATCTAGATTTGGAATGATTTTAGGTCTAGGTGTTGATTCCTGCTAATAAATTGATTCCTGTTATTATATTGACCTTTATTAGAAGTGTGTTTTATTTCTTTTTTAACTCTGTTCTCACTCACTGGTCTTCTGGCCTAATGTCCTAATAGTTCTTGTAACTATTGTGCTTTCTCAGGTTCATTAGATTCTCCTCTCTTTGCTTTTTAGTGCTATGAGTTTTTAAATATGGCATGACCTCTGGTTGAGCAGGATTGGATCCAGTAGGTGCAGACTGTTTTCCCTACTTCTGTTCTGACATTTGGGTTCCCTAAGGACTGACCAGCCTGGCTTTCAGTACAGCTACTGAAACTGGGGTCAGGTCTCCGGATCTGGCCTGTGCACTAGTAATGTTTAGTTCTTCTAAAGTTGTACATGTGGAGTCCCAAGATTCAGCCTGGTCTCTGGTAAAATGGAAAACTTCTGAAGTTGTAGACTTGGATTTGAAGGGGAAGTAGGTAATTGGGAGGATGGGGGGGAGAGAGAGAGGGGGGGGAGAGAGGGAGAGAGAGAGTGTGATGTGCTGTCTGGGGCTGCTGGGAAGGTTTTAACAGAATTTGTGGGTGGTGGGAACTGTCTTACCTGGCATTTCTGGGACCATATTAGCCTCCCATAAGGCTGCCAGAAGGTGGGCCATAGTATGGAGCCCAATGGGGAAGTGAAATCTGGATATTGGGGAGGTTGTTAAGAAGTGTTAGTTGGTTGTGGATCTTGTTTTACTTGGGGTTACTATTTCCTGCCTAAAGTCTAGTAAAGAGACTTCTTCCAAAGTAGTAGGTCAGCATATGGGGACCAGGAGTGAGAGTGAAAACTGAGGTTTTGGAAAGGCTTAAAGGGTTTAGCAAGTGATGGGCCTTTTCTGTGATGCCTAGAAACACTCTGGCCTCTGGTACAGATGCCAGGATCTTTAGGCCCTGATGCAATATATCTTTTACAGAAATACTTCCTACCAACTAAATACAATATGTCTCAACTCCTGAATGTTCCCAGGACATCTCAGGACCTCAATTTCTCAAGGATTAAACTTTCATTGCATTGACCTTTTGGATGATATTTAAGATCAAAACCTGTCTATGGAACCCTAAAACTCGTATTCAATTTTCACTGCAAAATGCATTCAGTTTGTCTCCTCTAGTTCTCAGTATCTCAGTGGTTCCATTATAACTAAAAATTGATGTCCAACTTGCTCTGAGTTTTATAAATTCATACCTTAGAAGCACTTAAAATTAAAAAGAATGTTTCTAGTTAATGAAGATACAATGTAAAGACTATCATTGCTCCAAAAACGTAATAAGGATATGGACATAAAAGATGGAGCCAAAGCAACCAAGAAACTGTCATCTTAAAATAGCAATGTTTCTTTAAGAATCTAAGAAATTCATGAGCTTATGAGAGCATATCCTGAGATTATTGATACTTTACCTGAATATCACATAGCCATGAATAATTTGTACACTGTAAAAGTTATTTGAGGGGCTGGAGAGATGGCTCAGTGGTTAAGAGCACCGTCTGCTCTTCCAGAGGACCCGGGTTCGATTCCCAGCACCCACATGGCAGCTAACAACTGTCTGTAGTTCCAGTTCCAGGCAAACACCAAGGCAAATAAATAAATAAAGCTTTTTTTAAAAAAAAAAAAAAAAGTTATTTGAGCCACTGTAGCTGAAAAATAAATGGCAGTAGGAGGACTACAGGGGTTCATAGACTATAGAGAAATATGAAAGCCCATTACAAGAAATAAAATGTTTTCTTTTGTACATTGTCGTCTTAAGAGTTGCTGGAGTCTAACAGTATTTGAAGTTTTATATATATTTAATGAGCATCATATCGTACTTACAAGAATGGTAGGCCAAATCCAGAGGTTGGTGGTAGCTGGCTATTGAAAAAGTCTGAGCTTAACCAAAGATATCTTTGACTACAAATTTACATGATGTTGTGTCTATGAGAATAAAAAAGTGGCTCAAAAGAAACAGATAAAGTTGGTCACATTTATTACTATATCAATACTGAAAATTCTGAGTTTCATGTTATAAAAATTGTATATATATATAAATACATATATTATATTTAAAATAATTCTAGGGACCCCTGTCCAGAGCAAAGTCAGAGTTGATAAGATTACAGCTCCTGAGCTGTGAGCAGATTATAGCTCCTGAGCTGCCTGTCCAGGGAATTTCTCTCCTGGATCAGAGTCACACTCAAGGGTCTGATCACAGACTCTTGGCAGCAGACAGGCCCTAGGCTTTATCTGTGAGAGGCCTACTCCAGTGTCCCCTAAATGAAGGGACCTCACACACCTTGGCCCAGTCTCCAGGGCAAACTGCATCATCACACAAAAACTGAGACCTTTGAGACTCAGACCCCTGTCCAGAGTAGAGTCAGAGATTAAACAGACCCCTTGCTCAGAGCAGACAGGAGACTCACAAGCTCTATAGACATAACTAACTAGGAGCTGCCTAATTGTGAAACACTGAAGCCATGGGCAGACACCAGTTAATAATATATATATAACAATATAAAGAACAACAAGGCAACACCAGAATAAACTAGTGGTTCTACAACTACAAGTCCTGAACAGAGCAATGAAGATGAAACAGAAGGAAACAACATCATGGTGTCCCTGTAATGTGACCCACTTCAGAGACATAATTTTGAAACTGCTTTCGGCTCCATTTGTGTGCTCTATGATCTTTTTGTTTTATTTTTTCTTCACTTTATGTGGGTATATATCACTTACATTGGGCAGTCATTTATTGCATGAGGTTTCTGGCCCAGACTTTCAAGTCTAGCCCTGAGGTTCTGACTTGCAGACTCCCATTCCCACAGGAACACACAGATGTTTACATTAATTTTATGCTGAATGACCTAGGACCCAGGCATATTGCTAACTCCATCATCTTAACTCAACATATGATTCTTGGTCAGCCATGTGACTCAGTACCTTTTTTCAGAGCAGCATTTTAGCTTCTGCTGACATCTCATTGTCATGTAGTTGCCACATCCCGATAGGACCTCTGCTCTGCTCTGAGATGTTCCCAGAGTTTTCTTTGTATAGTAGCCCTGCCCACACTTATTATCTGCCTCTGTCCAATCAACTTTTTATTAAACTAATAGGAGAGACAGTTATTTACTATACAACATAATCGCAGTACAATAACTTCCTGATGGCTTGACATCTTTTTGGATTTATTATATAAGCTTTCTCAATAAATACTTTCATATATCTTTTATTAACAAAATTCTTGTATCTTTATGGAACTTTTGTTATTGTGCACATATATACTTTATACATATATTTTGTTTGTTGTTTATAATTTCAACTTTATAGTTTTCATCAGAGAATATGTATTTATGTTTAGCATATGTTTAGCAGTTTTCTTCTCTTGTATATATTTGTTATTATATTAATTATGTGCTTTCCTGTATGACTTGATGTCCTGACAGGACTGTGTATCATGTATTGACTTTTGTCATGTGAATCATAATTGAATTTGTTAAATTATATGTCCTTGAACATTTAAAAAAAAGAAAAACCATGTGTATTCAATATTTTGTACTGTACTGTCCTTATAAGAACATTATAAAGTTATTTTGAAAATGACAAATGGTAATGACCTGTTACAATATCGAGAAATATAAGGTAGGATTTGGTTTTATAGGAACAAAAGTATAGTGGAAAAAGAAATAAGAAAATAAGTATACAAAAACCATGCTGTTATACTAGTATATTCCAGAATATTGCTTTTGCATATAATTATTTGTAGTTAGATGATAAAAATGACTCATTTCTCACTAGTGGCATGTAAAGTACCTCCTTCCACCATGAATTTTAACTAGCCTGTAGTGATGAAAATTTTACGTTAGTACTAGCTGTAGTTCTTGTGTCTGGTGGCCTAAGTAAGTGTTGTATTCACCAATAGCACTTGGCCATAAGGTTGCAAAAAATCAGCCCATAGCCTTGGCAATAGCCTGTGATGATTGGTGGGAGGGGTCTATGGGACACTTTTGGCTAATGACTCAACAACATGTAATCTATTCCTGGTACTGGAGGTCTTACTTGGATTCACAAGATATATAGCATTGGGTAATTTCTCATCTATTATACGGAGACTTGTTTTAAAGTTCTTTTGTATATATAAATGCTTTAGGAAGATTCTAAGGTAGTAAGTTTGTATATGGTTTCTCAAGGTGCTATATTTAATTTTAAATATTTAAACTTACATTTTAATACCTATTTGTATATAAGTAGAACATTATGTTAACATTATCTTAATTATTATTGTAGCATTGCTCTCTATGAAAATTACATTTTACATCACAGATTTAAACATGCAAACATGTAAGATAGAATAGTTTTATAAATCAAGAAATTGTGTAAGACTCAGCACAAATATAATTTGTTTATATAGTAGGTATTTTATAATTTTACAGCAAGATAAGAGTGATACAAGATATATTTTGGTACATGTATATTGATCTAGAAATTAAAGAACTTGATTGTTAATTATTTTTAAAATTATTTCATTGTCTAAGGTAGATATTTAAAGAAACCTCACCCTTTCTTTTTTGGCATTAATACCTTTGGGGAAGGATTTTGCTTTTGTTACCTTCCACAGGTGAAGAAAAGTTATGAGTAACATGAAGACCAATAAAGACTTGATTTGAACAGAAGAAACTTCATGAAAATAAGAACTGATGGCTCATCTAACTATACTACAATTCTTTAAGTTGTAAGAAAAGACAAAGGGTTAAGACAGGTTTTTGTTTCTGTCTTTACAGAAAGCCAGAAATATCCATCTTCAAGAAGTTAAAAGACCTTGGGAATCTAGACATCTACAACAGAAGGGAGGCTATTCAGAAAAATTCAGAAGCAAAGGAATATCACGTTTATTTGTACTAATATATTCTATGTGGTAAAATCTTTCTTCTTAATCTCTATCTTTAATTACAAGATAAGTTTAAGCCCCAGTTAAATTATAAATTGAAGCTGGCTTTGGAGTTGGAGTGTGACTCTCTCCTTTTCTAACCACAGGCATACTTGTTAAAGGAAAAAGGCAAAATCTCTATACCATATCAGAAGAGCCACCTGATATGGGACCAAAAATGACTAAAAAGAATGGACAGTTCTATTTTCACTAATCTTATTCTGAATAAAGATGTATGCATTTAGCTTTCTGTATATTGTGTTAGGTTTTAATCTCTTATAAGTTTTCTGCAGTAATCCATGGCAATGCCTAATTGTGAACTGGAAGAACCCAAAAGGAAAATGGGGCCCCACAATGAGGATATCACATGGACTATGACAAAGGCACCAGGCTGACAAACAGCAACCAAAGATCAGATTTGGACTTCACACTGCTCAGCATATTTTCAAGGTGGCTAGTTGAGATGAACCAGCTTCACAGACTACTCTAGCCAGGACCTGAGACAAGCCTGCACTTTCCTATTATGCAGAGACTGGGTAACAAATGATACAGCTACATATTTCAAGATTTGACAATCAATAACACTTTTCTTTTCAGGATCCCCTAAAGATGCTGTCATCCCCCAGACAGTAGGAAGCAAATTTAAGAACACAAAGCCCACATTCTCAAGAGGTGGGAAAGGTGGTTTTTGGTCTTTAAATGGGTTATGAATGATTGTCATTGTTTAGGGTAATTGGTTCAAAATTGTTATTGGTTATGGTTAGAAAAAAGCTAAACAAGAGAGATTAGACTTAGAGTTCTTGTTTAAAAAAACAAGAAAGGGATACAGTTATAATAGGATATAAGGGTAGATTACTGAATCTACTTAAAAATACTAGCTTTGAAAATTTTACATTGGATTTAATTTTTTATATATTGTATACAATTTGTGTATATTATTATAAGGTTGAGATTAATTTTGTCACTGTACATATATTCCTATTTGTTCAAGGTATTATACAATGTAATATAAATTACTTGTCCAGGAAAATTATTATTACCAACTAATTAAGATATAAAGAAATGCAAGTTAGTAGTTAGACATTACAATAAAACTTACCATCATATTATATATGTTTTCAAGATGAGATTTATTTTAGTTGGACAGGTCTTTTTCAAGCTCTTCAGAGATCCATAGAATATATCACTTAAGAAATTTCAAAAACATAGGTTATTATTTTTTTGACAATGGGACATCTGCCCCTGGCAGCATCAATCCACTTCAAAGAAGATTATGAACATCAAAAAAACTCCTCCATATGAATATGACAAAAGTTAATCACTGGGCAAGAAAGTACTCTTAGCTTGACTGCTGACAATATTATATCCAAAATGGACAAGCAGGAGAAATACACAAAAGAATTGCCGAACCTTGCCAAGAAAAGTTAGAAAGGACTTTGGGAATATCCTGCTGCTCAGAGAAGTCTTTCAGACATGCTAGGCCTATAGGCCAAAGATGCTTCAACAACACAGAAAAATTATGGGTGACTGTCCAGGCAGCCAGCTATTTAATTTCTTACATTTTTGAAGTTGCTATTTACTTAATATTATTTTCTTCTTGGGTCTTTTTACTTAATATTATTTTCTTCTTGGGTCTCTGAGGAATTTAAAGATGAAACAGTTAACAGTTATAGTTTTCTAGTGATAGTTTTAGAAAAGAAATTCACTTAGAAGTTAGTGTGTAAGTTTAAGTGACATTGCAATATAATTTTTAGTTAATAATACAAGTTAGATACAAAGAGGATTAGATACAATCCTATGGACTCACCAAAATAGATAAATAATGGAATACTTTCTTCAAATTTGTCAATTGTTAGCAAACTGAACATTTCTTATGTAATTATTGTTTGTATATCATTGTATGTAATTACTATTCCTATTGTATATGTTTTTTCCTATGTTATTTATGACTTTCTTTTTTATTTTTGACACAAAAGGGGATATGTGGATGTTTGTTAAATATTTAATAAATACTGGAATATCAGAGATACCACCCAGTCAAATCCTAGGCAGACAGCTCAGGAAATCCTTGATCATTTAAAACAAGGATAAACAACTGATTCAGTCACACACATCTTTAATCCCAGCACAGGGAAAGCCAGGAGTGGTATCCTTTATCCCATAACTCCAGAGACAGAACTTCTGTTTCTGTGAGTTCAAGGCTACATGCCTTTAAACCTAATCTGGATGGGTTTGGGTATATAAGAGCTCGTAGAAGACAGGGAGAAACAGAAGTGACTGGCAGAATGGACAGGCAGAAGCGGGCAGGAACAAAGCTGAGGAAATTACAAGACAGTTTGGTGATAATTGACTGTAGTGCTTCCTCTCTCTGATATTTCAACCTTCCCATGATATTTGGCTCTGATTCTCATTTATGCTACTACAAATACTTTAATATAACATCCTTCAGACCCTCATCTCACTGAGACTGTGAGTAGACAAACCTTGTGTAAATAAAATTAATCTGACATTTTGAAAGGTGATGAGGTTCAGATTGTTGCATCTACATTAGACATAAAAATATAAATCAATCATGCTATAAACACCTCCTATCTTTTGGACATTTAAGATTTATATAAGTAATAAACATAAGAAAAGGCATTTATCTTATCAGATTATATTGATATTTGAGTGGTAGGAACATCATGCTTTATAGATTGATAACACTAAAAGGAATTTGGCTCTAACTCAAATGTGGAAAACCTCAAATAATTGTAATCAACTTTACTTGGGCAATGACACTTAGTAAGTACATATATATATATATGTATATATATATACATATATATATAATTCTAAGAGTTTCGTCGCATTGTACATTTGTACATTAAATGAATAAACATTAAATACATGTTCAACAGAAACTATATGATGGAAGTATGGCAATTTTATATTCAATAAGTAAAGAATATGTTTTCTCATATGATGGTTATGGAATAATGCCTTGTTCTATATAACTTGGTCTAGAAACCTAACTGTGTTGATGAGGCAATGAAGAAATGACAGACACACATACAAGAAAAAACAGCGATCATGAGGGCTGTCTTACTCTAATGGAATGATACTTACTATTAAGCCTAGAGACAGTAAATTTGTTGAGTAAAGAATGAGGTAGAGGGATATTGAGTCCTGATGGGAGGTCTCTGTAGAGGAATATTCTAGGGAGCCTTCATCCAGGATGGTGAAGATGTGTTTCCTACTATGTGTGTACACTTCTTGCTCATTCATAAGCACTCCTTTTTGAAACAAAGGAAGACATTGCCAATTTCCTGAGCCTGACCCAAGGAAACATTTACCAAAGCCCATACCCACGAGTTTTTGGCTTTGGAGTCCTTGGCATGGCTTTGCTCATGTCAATAATACAGATCATTTTTGATGTCATCTACTTTCCACAGAAGAAAATTTGATATAACTTAGTGCCAAGTAAAGTGAAATCTAATTTAAAGATAATTATAGAAAACCAGAAAGAATAAGTTGTCATATTCTTAATAAAAACAGTTGATATCAACATGAAACAAACTTTTGAAACATAAAATTTATTTATTGGATGTACAATGCTACCAAGAAGAAGAGTATCTCCTTTGTTACAACTGATTCCTGCTAGAAACTAACTGAAATATTTCAAGGTCTGAGCAATTAACTTTACCAAAATATAATAATACTTCTTTGAATGTATATATAAAATATATTCCATTTTCTCATACTACTTATTCTTTTATTTTCAAATAACTATATGCATTAGTATAGGTATCTAATGGAAAAAAATGAGGTCTCTTACCTAACAAAAATAATACTATGTTAATTTTTAAAAACTCAAATCCAAGTGGATCAAACACCTTAACATAAACCCAGGCACTTTAAACTTGATAGAAAAGAAAGTGGGAAATGCACTTCTACGAATTGACACAGCGACCACTTCCTAAATATAACACCAGTGGCACAGACACTAAGACCAACAATCAATAAGTGGGATCTCCTGAAGCTAAGAAGCTTCTGTAAAGCCAAGGACACTGTCAATAGAACAAAACGACAGCCTACAGAAGGGGAAAAGATTTTCACCAACCCTACAAGTGATAGAGGACTGATCTCTAAGATATATAAAGAACTCAAGAATCTGGAGCCATAAACCTTGAATAACCCAATCAAAAAATGGGGTTCAGATCTAAAATGGGAATTCTCAGCAGAAGAATTACGAATGACTGAAAAGCACCTGAAAAGTGTTCATCATCTTTAGCCATCAGAGAAATGCAAATCAAAACAACTATGAGATACCACCTAACATCTGTTAGATTGGCTAAGATAAAAGACACAGAGGACAGCCTATGCTGGCGAGGATGCTGAGCAAGGGGAACACTCCTCCACTGTTGGTGGGAGTGTAAGCTCGTTCAGCCACTTTGGAACTTAGTATGTCGTTTTCTCAGAAAATTGAGAATCTCCCCAAGGACCCAGCAATTCTGGGTGTATACCCTAAAGATGCACATTCACACTCCAAAGACATTAGCTCAACTATATTCATAGCAGCGTTATGTGTAATAGCAAAAACCTGGAAACAACCTAGATGTCCCTCAACTGAAGAATGGATTAACAAACTGTGGTACATCTACACAATGGAATACTACTCAGCAGTAAGAAAAAATGATATCCTAAAATTTGCAGGCAAATGGATGGATTTGGAGATATCCTACTGAGTTAGGTATCACAGACTCAGAAAGATAAGCAGGGGATGTACTCACTCATTAGTGGACTCTAAACAAACAAACAAGAAAAAAGTCAAGCATGCCCAACTTGCAAACCACAACCACTGAACAGCTTGGGATCAGAAACACCCTAGACTGACACCTTGGATCCCACTCCCTCTAGAGGAACACTCGACCCACTCTTGAGGGAGTGGGGAGAAAACTGCATCTGCCAGGAGTGGAGACTGAACTAAACAATATTGGAGCAGTGGGACCATGGGACTGCCTGCAGCCTGACCAGGGATGGGATGGGGATTTGTGGAAAAGAAATAATGACCTGAAGAATGGGAGGGGAAAGGGACCTTGAATAAGGATATACTAGGTTAGAAAGTGTGACTTCTTTGTTCATAATAATAATAATAAAAAGAAAAAAATTCTCAAGAATACTTACAACTACATCTACACCAGCATATAGCATGTTATAATATATTTATTTTTGTACTTTATGTCTTGAATATTCATAAATTATAGCAGTATTTAAAGCAAATATTTGATAACCTGACAATATTTTTTCAAAAATACTTTAAGATTTAATTTTCTTTGAAATATTTCTTCATATTTTACGATATTGTTTTGCTACTGAGTTTTCCCAAGTCCACTAAATGTGATAATTCTGTATAGTTTTTTATGTTCAGAAAGACATTTTATAAAAGGCAGAATCTCTGGGTTCTGAGATTTAATTTAAATAAGTCTATGCTAATAAGTAAAAATGATCAACAATATAATCTTAACATATTTTCCAGTTAAAAAATAATCTGACAAAAATAATGTAAGTATCAAATACTTTATTTAGCTCACAGTCCCAGATTATATTTCATTATATCCAGAATGTCACAAATGTGAGTTTTTATTGAAGTGGCACAATGCATCTATAATAAAGAAGCAGACAGTATCTCACGAATGCATGTTAGTACTCAATTCCATATTTATAACCCAGGTCTTGTCCACAATTAAGAGGAGTTTTCCCATTTCAATTAACATAATCAAGATAATTCCTCATAGGCATGCACCAAAGACTGTCACTTACATGGTCTAGATTTTCTGAAATTGGCAATTAGCATTAAAATTTTATTGGGTATAAATTAAACTAATATATTCCAGGTGACTGAATTAAATCTATGAAGCAT
Source organism: Sigmodon hispidus (assembly GCA_004025045.1). Taxonomy (NCBI): domain Eukaryota; kingdom Metazoa; phylum Chordata; class Mammalia; order Rodentia; family Cricetidae; genus Sigmodon; species Sigmodon hispidus. The sequence continues at coordinate 64,626 of PVIH01010364.1, forward strand.
TCAGTCATTCTACTCTCTAAAAGTTGAGACATTTGTGATAAATCACTATTCACAGTTCATCAATGAAGATTTTTACTTTATAAACATTAATGTCTAACAGTAATTGTTGATATCTTTTATCAATCTGTCAGTTATTTGCTTTCAAATAACTAAATAAAATAACTTTTGCTGCATATTTTATATCTTATTATTTGACTGTATTTTAGGTTTTTTTAGTAGAGTGTTTGCCCAGCATGCCATAACATGTCGAGTACCACACACATACATTCACAAACACATACACACACACACATGCACACACACACACATACACACACTCAGAGAGAGAGAGAGAGAGAGAGAGAGAGAGAGAGAGAGAGAGAAATTGAAAATTAATTTTCGAAGCACAAAGTAGGGTGAGAGGCTGGTAAGAAAGGGACTTGCTTCCAAGCCTAATAACTGAAGTTAAATCTCAGTGACCTACATGGAAATAAAGAACGAATTCAGGCAACCTATCATCAGACATTCACATGTATGCCTTGGTATGTATGTGCCATGCCTTACCTACTTAAATAAAAGAGTAAGTAAGTGTATTAATCAGTCAATCAAAACAATATTTAGGAGATAGTTGAATTGGTAAAGTGATTATTATGCAATTATGAAGATATGAAATTAGGTCCCCATTGCTCATGTAAAATGCTTTTGCTGGAGATGGACAGATGACTCAGTCAGATGACATGCATTGTTCTGGATGCTGACAGACTACATACACAAGGTTCACAAATATACATAGAGAAAAAATCTCATATATTAAATAAAGATAAAAACATTTTTTTAAAAAAAATAATAAAGCAGAATATTATTAAGAAAGACTTATTTTCACCTCTGGCCTCCAAATTAATACTCATATGCACAGACATTAATTCATACATATATACATTGAAGACAGATAATAATACACAAATTAGAGTGAGTTTACTAGTCAAACTTTATTACATTTCAAATAATAGAATATGTAAAACATTATATTATGTATAGCTTATATGTCAATGTTCATTTTTTAAACTTCATTTTGGAGCAAAGATGAATAGAATTTATTCATCTGAGTCATATATCCAAGGTAAAAATCTCCTTTTGATTCACAAAGAATCCCAATGCCATGATTTCTATTTTTAATCTTTGCTTTGTAGAGTCCACTTTTTACTGTTTTTCTTTTAAGCAGCTTCATTTTATTAGTGCAGTGAAAACAAAACAAAAAAAAAAAGCAACTTTCAAGTAATATTTTTTTAAGGGAAAGTTTCCAGCAGAAAACTTGATTATATGTAATGAGAAAAAAGACGCTTATGTGAAAGTCTTAAGTGATTGAAAAGGAACTAAAATTATTGTTGAGTCCTCAGGGAATTGTTGCCTTTCTCTTTTTCATATAAAAGTAACCACATAAAAACAATGCTTTCTTTTTGGTCTTACTTGATAATTTAGAAAATATTAGTTTCAGAAACCACTAACACCACCATTAAACTCTGCATTTAGTTTTACTTTTTTCTCTGAAAAATGTGACCTGTAAACAAAATTCAATAAAAATAATTTCAAGAAAATATATAAACAGTTTATTGATGCCTCCTTTGTAATTGAAAATAGATTCTTCTCTCATTAATACTTTTCAACCAGAGTTACCCTTCCCTTCATTTTCTCTAGTGCCCCCCCATCCCCTCCCTCAGCCATCTCTGGATCCACTACATGTATATTTTCTTTTGAGAAAAGAGCAAGCCACCATGAGACCACAACCAGATAGGATATAAGTAGGCAAAACAAGACGAGGCAAAAGTCTATATCGAAGCTGGACAAGGCAACCCCATAGGAGAAAAAGAGTCCCTGTAGCAGACAAAGGAGTCAAAAACACATTTGATTCCACTGCTAAGTCTCACAAAACACCAAAATAACAGTCATTTACATATATGCCAAGGACCCATTGCAGACTTAGGAAGCTGTGTGTTTACCAGTTAAGTCTCTGTTAGGTCATGTGAGCCTTATTGAGTTGATTTTTTTTTTTTGGGGGGGGGAGTCATGTTCTCCTGGTTTCTTCAATCCCTCCTGATTCCTACAATTTTTCCACCACCGCTTATTCGCGGTTACCAGAGTTCTGAGAGTATGGACCCAATGGAGACCTACAGTTAGAATCTCTTCATAATGTGAAACTGTAGCTCTCTGTATCTACTCCCCTTTACTCCTGCAGGAATCCTTTCTGGTAACAACTGGACAAGACTCTGATCTATGGGATCAGCAAACTATCATTAAGAATACTTTCATCATTTTTTTTTATTTTGGCCAGTATAAAATTTGATTTTACTCTAGGTCTCTGGCCTATCAAGTCCCTAGTTTCTGGCCATTTTTGTAATAATGGGCATGAGCTTCCTCTTATAGTCTGAACTTGAAGTTAAAGCAAACATTGTTTGGCCATACCTGTAAGTCTGAGCCACACTTGTCCCAGCACATCTTGCAAGCAATCAGACTGTAGGTAGAGGGGTTTGTGGCTGGATTGCTGCCCAGATTTCTTTCTGTAGCCTGAAGAGTACTTTCCAAAGAAAGGAGAATGTAGGGACACAGGCTCTGAACCTGCACCAGCTAGTCATCTTTATCTTCAGTGAACTGTGTGGATGCTATGCTGTCTTCAGTAACACAGGGGCCATTATCACTTTTTTGAGAGTGACCTTCTATCAGAGCATCAGCCTGGATTGTTTACAGATCTCAGCAGGACCTCCTTGGCCAACAATTCAATTGAATGTAACCCAGTTGGCTGTTGGAAATCTCTTAATTGCTATTAGTGTACTGTGGAAAGCATATAACTCTTCTCCCTATTACTTAAGTTATTTGAAGACTATATAGCAACTGATTATGTATTTTGCTTTCCCTTTTGATCAATCTACTATTTATCTTGCCTTTATGATCATGCCATGTTGATCTATGTTTTATACTTTATTTTATATTTTAAAATTATTTTTATTTCCTAATCATAATGTGCCTTTCAAACCCTATGGATATATACATGTTGTTGATTTTTCTTTTACCTTTTCATTATTTAAGATATATCTTCAAAGCTATTGTGATGTAATTTCTGTTAACATTTATTATCAATGATTTTAAATATGGAATCTTGTAATTTTTAAATCTGGACTTTCAAACTTGCATCAAACAAGAGATATACCACCTTATATTTCAGGGGTTTTTTTTAGTAAAAAACTGTGTTCTTGTGTTTTAAAACATTTAGAGCATTCTATTTCTATTAAAAGACATCTCTAATAGGGCTTGATTTTTCTAATCTTTATATTTACTCCAGTTTGTTTTCTAGAGTTGAAAAAAAAATGACCTAACAAGTGACTATTAGTTTAACATTTATGATAAGTGAGTAACTGTGGAGATTTTAATCACTGTACTTACCTTACAACTGGATATAATTATTCAATAATTACATGTTAATAGACATCAGGTGGTATTCATATTATAATGGCTATAAATTAAATTTATTATTCTCAGTAAGTTCTTTCCTCAACAGAAGAGTTTTTAGCAATATGAAATTGGTGGCATTATGCTTTATATTTACAACAGTGACTATAAAATAAAATGTGGGTAAAAATAATGGAATATTTGTATGAATATAGGTCATTCACTGTTCATGCCCATTCACATTATAACCAACAACTATGATTATAAAGACCTGGCATCATGTATGTTCTCAATAATTATTATTTATTTAACTTGGTTATTACTTATTATTCATCCATTCTTAAGCCTAAAATCCTTTATTACTCTTTTTAAAAATATTGTGTATTCCCATTCCAGATTAGACCTAAATTAATCAAGTATTTTTCACATTGAATCTTTCTTATGATCAAACACCACTTTTGTGTCTCATTTATAATAGAAAGTGGCTGACATTATACGTGTCTTCTAATTTAATGGGAAACTTAAGATTGATAAGAAAATTATAAATTTTAGATTGATAAATCTAAGTTTATATATTAGAAAATATATAAATTTTATGAATATGAATTTTAGAATTTAATGTAACATAACTTTATTTTATAAATTCCATGTATATTGAAAAGAGAGCCAAGTGAAATCACATCCACAAACCCATTTTCTCTTTCAACTTCACTCAGGAACTTCACATAATCCTCCCAAATTCATGTCTTCTTTTTTTTGTCATTGAGTCCATGTACTTCTGCCAATGCTAGATGTGAGGATATCTACTCAAGCATGGGCAATGTATACTTTACACACCTGAAAATATTGGAGAATTGCTCTTTCTAGCAATCATCATTTGTTTCCACTGGGTACCTGCCTTGGATAACTTATCAGGGAGTTGATTCTTGGAGAAAACTGATTTTCTCTCTCAGTAGCCATTGATTGTCTGCTGCTCTTTAACTACAGGTGAAACCCTATGAAATTTCCAGGTTGGCATGCTAATTGATATTGTCACTACAAAGGTATTTATTAGTGCAAGGATCCCTGTTATGTGTAGACAATACTATCTAGCAAAATCAACATAATTTTCTGACTTGCACAAATTTTTCATTCCTTCTCTATACAAGAGGTTTCTGGCTCGAACTAGCCCCACAGGTTGGATCTGCCCATTGCTGCTGGGACCAGCAATCCCAAAATCCCAAAGAAACACACAGATGCTTATATTAATTTTATGCTGTTCAGCCTATGGCTTAGGCATATTGCTAGCTAGCTCTTTCATGTTAATTCAACCCATTACCATTAATCTGTACATCACGTGATCCATGGCTCACCTGTGTTATGTTACATGTTGATTCTTGGACATCTAAATCATGTCTCTCTCTGACTCTGCTCTCCTTCCCCTATCTATGCTTTGATTTCCCTCCCTAATTCTAAGATGTCTGCCATAGGCCAAAACCGTCCCTTTATTTCAAAGCCTACAGAAAGACATTCCCACATCACTTCTTCTATGATATTCCCTGAGCTTTACCTGTAAGAAGTTTATTGTAAGTATAATAGTTGGAGCTGAGCATCCTTGACATTTATTCTTTGCATTTTGATTAGTGTGGATCTTTATAATAAACTACATTTGATGCAAAAACAAGTTATTTGGATGAAGGGAAAGAGCTGGACTCATTTGTATATTTTAGGATAAGAAGTAAGAACATAAAAATGGCACTGATTTAGAAAAATAGCTGTAGTAGGTTTATTACCTCTTCAACCATAAATAATTAATTGACTAAGTTTACCATACTAAGAATAAATTATCTTCAAATAAGTGGGTCTTCAATCCATTTCAATGGTGATTAGTTAATTCTAAGATAATAGTGCAACCACTATATCAGTATGGACCTAATGCAAGAATCATTATTGTATATTTATACTTTAAAAATGAGTAAAACTATTTATTGCTTTTCTTCCTTGAAAGTTGAGTGGGAAGAAGCTTTTAAGCTATTTTTATTTGAAATTTTTCAAGTCTGTGATTGAAATGTGTGTTCTGGAAAACAGTCATGGACATTGGCCATATCCTACGCTGCTAGGGAGTTTCTTGAACTTCCTTGATCAACAACTCACTCAAAGGGAGGTGTCTAGTGTCTAGCACTGCATTTCTTGTCTATGACCTTTAGGGAAACCATTACTTCCCTCCATTACACACCTCTGTTTAAACATACACACACACACACACACACACACACACACACACACACACACACACACGGAAAGATACAGAGTACGCAGAAAGAGAGAGACAGATATAAAGAGAGATAGAAATAATAGAAATAGGGGGAGATTTACACATTATACATGTATTTGTAAATAAGATTATTCTTGCAGATTATTCCAATTTTATGTATTTGAGCTATTGAATGAAGCAACTACGTTCTTATCCTGGTGATTCTCTCACCTCTAATCAGAAAAGTATTTTTTTTCACTAGATGGTGATTCATATGGAACCACAAACTACTTAACATGCAAGAACTGTGAAAAGCTAAACTTCAAATAGGCCATCTGTATCATGCTCCCTCCCTACAGGAGTGATGGATCATTAAAGAAGAGAGAATAGAAAGATTGTCAGAGACAGTTCTACTAGATTCTGCAGCTTACACTTTAACATAACTGAGATTACTCAGATTAAAAATATTGTATCTGGAAAGGAAGAGTGAATAGACAATAGGTAGAGAGTAGAGATTTTTTTCTGCAATTCTTATATAACTACATTGTTAAGTGCATTAAAATATATATGCATATATATGCATCATAAATATATAAAATACACATACATGTTTATATACATTCATAGTTAATTATGAAGAATAATTGCCAGACTCTTTCTGTCTGGCAGATAGGACAGAGGGAGATCCATACCAGCTGGCCCCTCCCTGGAGTTGGAGCTAGATGGTGGGTGTGGATCACCCAGCACCCCCTAGACACTGGGGAAAATCACACGCTGAGTCAGAAGCCTTGTCAAAGCAAGAACTCACTTTACTGCATCAGTCTGGGGCTTATATAGGGTTGTGAAAAGGGGGTGGGAATCTTGGGATGGGGTAGGTGGGGTGTGGAAAAAGGGCCAATAGTATTTTACCATGATAGCAGAGGCAGTGCTGAGTCAACCACACGTGGAACTTATGGCCAGAGGCTGGTCGCCAAACAATAGGAAGGCTAAGGAATTTACACTGAGCCTCAACACTGCAGGCTCAGAAGGGACCAACAAATAATAACGTTCAAAAATAAAGCCATGTTTCTGTGTATTTGATAGTGTGTGTGTGTATGTGTATATGTACATGTGTGTGCGTGAACACTAGATTTAGATAATTCTAGTTAGCATATAGGAATTATCATATTCATGAAGAATATGTAGGACAAATCCTTGCAAAACTGTAATTAAAAACTGATGATCCTGTGTAGCTCTGGGACCTGTAGTCTTAGGCTTAGTGCAAGCAAACTTTTCACCAAGGAACTCACAAGGAAGGTTATCTGTGAATGGGGATAAATAATGGGAAGGGATCTCGGAAGTCAAAACCTCTAAGCTACACACTGTGGAATTAGGACCTTTTTTGAAGGTAATTTAAGTTCAGACATTTTTACTATTTGACTCTTGGCTGATATAATCATAGTTAAATTGAAGTTTATCTGGATTACATTTCCCCATAGATATGTAACAGACTTTTCACCAAATTAAAGTCTAGGTGACAACAGTGAAATGATAAGCTATTCCAAACAATAAAAAATATGGCATTAATTAATGAAATTTTACAAAGAATTTTTAAATATATAATTAATGTTAGGAGAAAGAGAGAAAATTAAAAGTGAGAGATACAAGTAGCATCAGTAAATATGTGAGAAATTAAATCACTTTATAGTTTGATTTGGAAGTTTTTATGCATGCTTGATTGGCCTCAAATTGAGGATCTTTCTCCCTCTGTCTCCCAAGTGCAGGATTTCAAGTCAGTCATCACCACATCTAACAAAACAGAACAAATCCAAATATAAAACATGATTAATAAAAAGAAAATAAATTATATGTAAAAATTATATAAAATATAAAATTCAATTGACTTAAGTAAGGCTTAATCTGCCTGTGATATTTGAAAGGAGGATAGATATTTCATTACATTATAATTTTGTTAGGGCATAAGTGAATGTTTAAAACTTAAAGATCAGAGAAATAATAAAATAGAATATTTTAAAATGATAATGAAAATATGTACTCTAAGAGAAGGTAGAAAAATGAAGATATAATTGCTTATCTATATATTTAATCTATTTATAGCAAGTAAATATTTAAATATATTAATAGAGTTAATAAATATACTAAATATGTATTGATATTTATAAATTTTGCCATATCACAAACACACACACAAACATAAATATTTTCAAAAAATTCCAAAATGAATGATTTTTGAAGAGAGAGAAGTAGAACAGTGTAGATTTAAAGCAATCAAATGATTATTTCATATATTTCTACCAGGCTTTAAGAGAATGGGAAGTAAATAGAGTGAATGGTTACTCTCTTTTTCAAACCTCTAAGTCTGAAGTGCATGATTACGTGAAAATTTCTTTTTTCTTTAACAAATTTAATGAATATCTTTATTCATTTTTATTTTATGCTTATTGTTATTTTACCTGCATTCATGTATTTCTGAGAGTGTCAAATGATCTCAACTCACACGTACATGTGTGAATAGCCATATAGGTTCTAGGACTTGAACCCAGCATTCAGTGTTCTTAACCACTGAGCCATCACTCCAGCCCCATTTTTTTGTTTGTCAATTTATTTATTTGTCTTTTGTTTGAGGGGAATAGGGTTACTCCATGTAATAGCTCTGACTGTCCTAGAACTCACTTTGTAGACCAAGCTGGCCTTGCCTCAAACTTACAGAGATCTGTCTAACTCACTCTCTGGAGTACTAGGATTATAGGCATACACCACCAGGTCAGACATTTGTCAACAATTTAATTATAATTCCTGAACTCCTTATTTAATTAACTTTGCACCATTTACAGCTTTTATTTTCTTTTATATTTTTTAATTTTTTTCATATATATATTTATTATTTGGCGCACCCCATCAAACTCAGATATCAGACCTCTCGGTATCATGCTCTTCTTTTATATTTTTATTTTTATTTGTATTTCTAATTTTGTTCTAAACATCACATAATGCTGACCATATTTACTGCTTATGTTCTACCGATCGGATCTTCAAACCACAGCAAACGTATTTTATGAAATTATAGCCATTGTATGTGGCCATTGAAAACATATGTTAATGCATGGCTCTTGTCTAGGATGTTTAAATATTTCACCAAACAATTCCACATACACTGAAGTACTTAATTTTATGTGCAATCTTTTTAAAAATGCACTAAATATCTTCTTGGAGAACAAGTTTCTTTAAGTTTAAAATGAGAACATTTTGTATTTACTTTGTCCAAACATTCAAAACACTTTGCAATCCTCATGTAAGTAACTGACATACTCAGTAGTATAAATTTATCTTTGTAAAAACTTAGAATACATTTAGTCCTGCCCTATATTCTTTATTCCATTTATTAATTATACATACCCTACATATTTTGAAATAATCATTATTTAAGGAAACTTGGCTGGAGAAGTACCTTAGTGGCAAGTGCTTGGCTACTTGGCCAAAATCCTCACATCCATCACCACATAAGGAAAAGGGAAAAGAGATAGGAAGATAGTATAGAGATATATGAGGAGAATGAAAAGGATGAATAAAAATAACTGCAACTTGATGCGATGGCACATACCTATTGCAACAGCATCCAAGAGGATGAAACAGAACTGTGGGCTTGAAGCCAGTTCATCTACCAAGTTGTAGATGATGATGATGATGATGATAAAATTTACTGAAGACAATCTTCACTGGACACATAAGATTAGAGATTCAAGAAATTTAGTTTATTTGTGTTTGTTTAATGCATATTTATATATTTTTATGTTTATAATATTGTGCAGATGCCTGCTGTAATAAAGGATATTGGATTATGTGGTTGTTGTTTAAATGATACCCACTTCAATGGGCTCACATGTTTAAGTAAAGCTCACCAGTTGGTGAAACTCTTTGGGAAGGATTAGGGAGTGTGAACTTCTTTGAACAGATGTGTCACTGGAGGTGGTGCATGAGGTTTAGAAAGACTTCTCAGTTTTTTCCTTCCTGCTTCACACTTGAATCTTAAATACAAGTTTTGTCAGGGTAGAGGTCTCCAGCTGGGCAGTCAGCAGTTAATTCCTCACACAATTTCTCTACCATCTTTATCTCAGTACATCTTGCAGGCAGGGAAAATTGTATGTTGAAGATTTTGTGGTGAGGTCTGTGTTCCAAACCCTCCACTACAATTTTTGCCTACTTACAAGGAACAGCTGGTTCAAAATCTGTATTTACCATTGCTAGGAGTCTGAGTTAGGGTCCCCATCATAGATTACGGGGATTTTCATTGATCTGGGTTTTTGGCTCAGCCCAGAGATGCCCGCAGATAGAACCAAATACAAATGGCAAAAAATTTCAATGAAATGATCCCTATTTTCACAAAGTATAGATTGGTGCCTCACTCAACTGTCATTGAGAGGCTTCACCCAGCAACTGATGGAAACAGATGCACTTACTCACAGCCAAACGTTAGGTGGAGCTTAGGAATCCTACTGAAGAGTGGGAAGAAGGATTGTAGGAGCCAGGGAGGTCAAGGACACGGCATGAAAATCCACAGGACCAACTGATCTTGGCTCATGGGGGCTCACAGAGACTGAACCAACAACCAGCCTGCATGGAACTGACCTTGGCCGCCTGCATGTATGTTAGTTATGTAATGTGATTATCTTATGAGACTCCTAACAGTGAGATCTGGAAATGACCTTGACCCAGATGCCTGCTTTGGGGGCCCATTCCTCCTACTGGATTGCCTCATTCAGCCTTAGTGAAGAGGGACCTAGTCTCACAGCAACTAGTTATACTTTGGTTATCTGATATTCATGGGAGGCCCACCTGTGTCTGAAGAGAAACAGTGAAGGAGAAATAGATGTAGGGAGCAGCACAGGAGAGTTGAGAGAGAGGAACTGGGAAGAGGGTATGGCTAGGAAACACTGGTTGGAATATATGAAAACAAAACAAAAATAAATATTTTTTAAGAAATGTAACCTTTTAGTTGTTTGGATGAATATACATGCATTTCACATTCATGGACTCTAAACTTTGAAACCATATACCCAACTCTAACATGTCGTTTTAGAAATTGTTTTAGTAACAATTTCTTATGACAGCAATAGAAAAAAAAACTAAGACAGAAGGTGATAATGCCAAGTTCTGTATTGCTGTGACCAATCTGATCATGCAGCTTGTTGGAGGAGTATGGAAGATTTTACAACTTGGTACTACTAGGAAAGCATTTGAATACTGTAAGCAGGATCTAATGGGCCATCCATGCAGGAGTTTAGAAGATAATAGGACTAAGAGCAGTGTGGAATAGGAAAGCCCATTTCAAAGAGTTTCAGAGAGAAATAATATTATCAAACAGACTACAGACTTTCTTATGACACTCTGGAATGAATATGGCAGTTTTCACCAGGTCTCTAAGAATGTACCTGATAAAGGAGATTTAAAGGGAATGATTCTTATTTGTAGTCTTTAGTAATCATTTTGTACATGTGTACAATGAAAAAAATGTGAAACATGAAATTAAAAAATATATAGCTTGAGAAAAAAATAGCACCAGGGAATTTAACGTTGGAGCCAAGACTTGTGCTAAGATGAAAAATCAAAGCGACTCTAGATCTTCAATAGAATAAAAGGAGGAGGGCTCTCAGGGAAACACTCACCCAGCTAAGCTACTAACTTTAGAAAGAAAATGAGTGAGGAATTTTCTGCTTATGAAAAGTAATAACACAGTTGAGCTAATACCTTTGGAGTGTGAATGTGCCTCTTTAGGGTATATACCCAGAAGTGGTATTGCTGGGTCCTTGGGGAGATTGATTCTCAATTTTCTGAGAAACCTCCATATTGTATTCCAAAGTGGCTGAACGAGCTTACACTCCCACCAACAATGGAGGAGTGTTCCCTTTGCACCGCATCCTCTCCAGCATTGG
>PVIH01010365.1:0-75926 GCA_004025045.1 Sigmodon hispidus
TACTATACCCGGCAAAATTATCAATCACCATAGATGGAGTAAACAAGGTATTTCAGGACAAAGTCAGACTGAAAGAATATCTATCTACCAATCCAGCGCTACAGAGAGTATTAGAGGGAAAACTCCAACCTAAGGACCCTAGATACATCCATGAAATCACAAACAATCAATAAGTCCACAGAAGAATACCCTAGAGAAACTCACTCCTATCTTCCAAGCTTTAAGAGGAAAGATGAAGCACTGGAAAAGCAGGCCTGTTATGTCTGAGTGTGTGAGGCTCTACTGGAAAGAGCATTCTTTAAGACTTATTTCTCTCCCTCTCCTCTCTATTCCCCCCCATGTGTACCACATGTGTACAGGAGCCTAAAAATGCCTGAAGAAGGCACTGGATCCCTGGGATTGGAATTACAAATGGTTGTAAACTATCATATAAGGAATGGGTATCAAACGTGAGTCCTCTATATCTCTTAACCACTGAGCCATCTCTCTAGTCCCTCACTATCTAACTTTAAAGACAGAATGAGGAAGCTGAACTTTAACAAATTTTATAAATATTTTGGAAACAATGTGTTTACATACTACTTTTTTTTATTATGAATAAAGTCTCATTTTTTATCCATGTATCCCCTTGTTCAAACTCCCTTCCCTCTCCTGGCCCTCCCAGTCACTCTCTCTTCTCCCCATCACTTTATCTCCACCTCAGCAAGGGCAGGAGGTCCCAAGATGCCAATGTGGCTTAGTTTAGCATCCACTCCTGGCAGATCCACTTTCCTCATCCCAAAATCAAGACTGGGTCAGGTGTTCCTCTGAGGGAATGCGCTCCAAGGTGCCAGTCAAAGGTGATTCAGGTCCCAAGCTGTTCAGTGGTTGACACACCACATTTTATAAAGAAAAAAGATAATTGAACTTTTCAAAGTCCTTCAAATAGAAATTTGACCCAAGGAAAAGAAGATTTTTGTTTTTAATGATTCCATTTGAAATAGGAGTTCCTCAAATTTAATGGAGAAAAAAGCCTTTACATCTATAGCCAAAACTATTTTGTGGTAATTCATCCTGGTTATCTTGGATTTGTAAATTTGAAATAAAGGCACAGAAATTATTTTTTTACCTTTACATAAAGTTGGACATCTTAATAAAACATAAAGTAATATTATTTAAAAAGTATAGATTTCTTTTAACGATATGAAAACAAGAAATTTGATTGATTGTAATTATTATAGTAGAACTAGTCAGTACATTGGGACATGGCTATTAGTGGAGAGCCATGAAGTAAGTGATTTCTCAACCATTGATCCAGTCCCCAATAAGTGGGTATTTTTTAAGTGATAAAAATAAACAAACAAGTAAACAAAAAACAGCCTTTAAATGGAACTAAAGTTTTGTTTCTAAAAGCATGATTAACATTGGAAGCATATGTTATACAGGAAATGCTTTCTAAATGAGTGTTAAATTTGTTAAATCTGTTTGTTAAAAATAAAAAAAAAAATACAAAAAGCACACACTAAATATCTACCATATGTGCAATATACACATACATATAGATGGTTGATACTCTTCTCAGATTCTAATAAATAAAATAGTTCTTTTTATATGGACAAGTTTCATATGAAGAATAAATAATAGAATACAAATATAACATGAAATATACACAAAAAGAAGGAGATGAGAGAGACCTAACATGGCTTTATTCTGCACTGTATACATGTTTGTGGGGAGGGAAGTGGTACATGCCTATACATACTACAGGTCAATGGCAGGTGTCTTCTCCAATCATCTCTACCCTGCATTTCTGAGACAGGGTCCCTCACTGAATCCAGATCAACCGTGCTAGCTGACCAGTGAACCCCAGGGAATCTACTGTCACTGCACCCTCCCAAATACATCATGCCTGACATTTTATGTTGATGATGGGGCTCAAACTTAGCTCTCTGTGCTTACCCCAAACACTTGACTCACGGAGACACTTCCCCAGTCTGTGCCTCAGTATTAAATGTAACAAACAATCAAAATTATCTGAATGTAAAAATCATATCCTTTGACTTCAAATTCGGGAATGTTTGCCAAGGGAAAACTACACTGTAGCCTGAAGATTCTGAAAAGGCTGCTGCAATCCTACACCAATTTTTAAAAAATTCTTCCTTGGCTTTTAAAAGAAAAAGAAATCTAAATTCTTCTGACTCCATGGAGGGGTGCAGCCCAGTTCAGCTCAAGGTTGCCAGCTCCCCAGTTACTAGCTGTTTTCTCTGTGTCCTACTTTCAAGATTAATAGAAAAAGAGCCAAATAGGAAAATCATTCTCTATCCAAACAGCTGGAGTAGAGGAATAGCATATAATAAAATGACTGAGAGTTTTATTGATCTAGTTTTTCATTTTAAAAGTTAAGTGAGTCAGACAGAAGACTACAGAGTGTCAGGAATTATGTTAAATAACAGATACAATTTAAAAGAAAAAAATGTGAGGAATTCTGAGTGATCAGCAAAACTGGTCAGTTCTACCACAAAAAAATAGCATTTAATTCTCATGATTTCTGGATTTAATTTCTTCATACTTAATTGTCTGTCTGTAGCCCCAAGATCAATACTCATGGGAAGTTTGTGATCATTTGAGGACAATACAGTGAAAAGTCTGTGTCACTGGATTCATGCTGCCAGCAAACAAGGTGACAATACTGTCTCTTATTCCAGCTCTCCTAATGCAAACCATTGTTGTCTTTAGGGTCTAGTTAGTGTTTTTTCCTTTACATTCTTGTAATATGGACAGGTAGGTTATGCCTTAGAAGGTGAAACCAATAAGTCCATGAGATATTGACCTTATTATATATAAGCATTCTTCAATGTGCATACCCTCAATGCAATGTTGCCTTGCCACATGCCATAAAGTGATGGGGCAGCTATGGACTAAAGCCTCCAAAATTGTGAGATAAAATAATCTCTTTTTCTTATAAGTTGATATTAGGCATTTTGTTTCAGTAAATGCAAAACTAAGCACAAAGAGGTGTATATAAGAGTTACAATGCTAATATCATAGAATTCATGCTACTGAATCAGCAACATATTTCTTAAACATTGCAGTTTTAAATAAAAATATGTTATGCATTGCTTGGCTGATAAAAATGTGATGATCAGAAACTCACAGCACCCTATGCTTATAATTCCTTTAGAATCAATAGTTTTGTACTCATTATTACATAGTGCCTAGATATAAACATACACATATATAAAAAAGAATGTAAATGTTAGAGTTAACCTATAATGGGAGAAATAATATCCCTCCTAGGCACCACAGGATAACAAATAAGGAGCCAAATATCAAAAATTGATTACCTCTTTTGGTGATATTGACAAATAAAATCCCATAGTCCTCAAAATATTATCAGCTATTGCCAATGCTCCTGGTTGCCCTCCAGAAATTGATACTAAGACCCTTTTGCTGAAGACACCATTCAATTGAATGAATTACTATAGAGAAATCAAGATGGTATTGACCTTGACACTTCATCCTGCTTGTTAGTTTCAGAGTGCTGGGAGGTGCTGTGCATGCTGACAGAGCAGAAAAGGAATCACCAATCTTACCCAGCTGTGAACCCTGCAAGCTGTATCAATGACCAGTCTGGCCAGACATGCCCACTGATGCAAAAGTGACACAAATACCATGGGAGTAACCAACTGCTTCCTTCCTGGGTTTTAGGCCCAAACCACAAGTTGAAGGGATCAAGAAGCTAAGAATAAACAGATCATAGACCCTAAGGGTGAAGACACTACGATTACCTGTTAAGTGGAGAGTCCTAGTTTGCTTTCTCTTGATGTCATAAAACACTGTGACCATACATATGAAAGAATTTATTTGGTTTTCATGTTTCAAACATAGACCATTGTTAAAAGAAGTAAGGGCAGGCACTCAGAGACAGGAACTAAAGACCAAAGAACAATGTTATGTACTTGCTTGCTCTCGAGTAGTTTGCTCAGCCTGCCTTATAATAACCAGTGCCACATCCCCAGTTGGCTGAGCTGTCCCACCCACATCATTAATTAAGAAAACGTCCCACAGAGTCCCCTACAGACCACTCTTTCAAAAAAAAGATTTATTTATTTATTATGTATACAGTGTATGGAACAGGGTACCAGATATCATCATAGATGGTTATGAGCCACCATGTGGTTGCTGGGAATTGAACCCAGGAGCTCTGGAAGGACAGTCCCTGCTCTTAACCTCTGAGCCATCTCTCGGAGGCCCTTTCTAAGATCTTTCTTTCCAGGTGATCCTAACTTGTGTCATGCTGACAAAAAACTAATCAGCATTTGGACATAGTGTTAAATAAATTCCAAATGATTTAATATGATACCATAGATCAGTGCATTAGTCAACCCTTATCACAAAAGCTTCTTTTGCAGTAGATGACTAACCAAACAGACCCACAACTGGTCAAGGAACAGAGAGCAAGTCTATAGAATGCTCATCCCTAAATGGGGCATCTATATCACCACCACTACCCCTCTGGCCACTTCCTTCTCACTGTGGAAGAGTGAGCACAAGGATGTTAAGAACCAGAGGCAGTAGATGATGATGAAACTCTTTTCTGGATACAACAGAGCAGGTACACATATAAAGTTAAAGCAGCTGAGACAAAATGCACAAGACCCACACAGCATATGCGCATACCAGATCAAATTTCCAGCACGGAGAGGGGAGGTGAATGTGACATCCCACCCCTGCTTATGGAGCTATTGGCAATTTATTGCACATAGGAGAGGGTGAGTTAGTTTTCTTCAAAAGTGCAGTCCCTGGTGGGAACGCCCTCCAGTGAAGACTACACATTCAAGAGTGTATGGGCAGTACAAAATATACTTGATGTGCTTTAAAATAAAAAACAAACAAACATAAATTTGTGTGAGCAGAGAAGGGAAGGAGTGGGGATCAAAATGCATGAAATTCTCCAACAATTAATAAAAGGCAAAGAAAAGAATCAACAGTATCTGCAAGTCTAACACCTCATATTATCTCTGCCATTGCCTTCTGACTCTTTATGTCTCTCTGTGCATTCTTATTTATTTTTTAAAAATACTAGATAGGTTTAATACTCTGTTTAGAACTAAAATTTTTCCATTTTATGGTCTTCAATGGACTATTAGCCCTACAAGAGTAACCACTTCTCCTTGAACAGAACTTCTCTCTGTTAATCCACTTCTGCTGTTTCCCTGCCTTCCTATTCACCAACCTACTCTAGATAGAGTGACTGTGGTCCTGGTCCTTCAACACACTTCTGCCCTTGTCTGGGGTGATGCTACCCAAAATATTCTCATATAGAACCATCCATCACTCTTAGCAATAGACCACTTTTCCCACTCCTTCAGTAACTTGGTACATATACCACATCTTTCTCAAGGAACTCTTTGTAAGGTTATTATACAGATAGAGTAGAGATCATTTTGGGTATTAGCTACCTCTGGTCTTGGTTGCCTGAGCCTGGTGGAGCCTTTGGCTATATAGATAATGTAAGTGATCTCCAGTCCCGGCTGTAGGAGCTTGATGTGGTCTGGCCCAACAGACAATGCAGATCACCAGGCTATTTATTTATTAGTTTCCAACCCCAGCTTTCTGGATGGAAGAACAGGTTCTTTTTACTGCTTCCCTATTAAAAAGACAACCTCTGTGCTCAACATTTCTGGTTTCTCTGGAGACCTGTGGGTGTAAGGACATTCCTGCTATGCTTCCAACATGTTCCTTTATGCCCACACTACTTGTCCCTTAGGTGAAATCACACACAATCATATTCTAAAGACACCCACCACCTCTGGAAAAAAATCTATAAAGCTCAGAAACTTCCATTGCTGAAGGTATTATTCTGAAGGCCCCCTCTCTCCTTCAGCCTCATTCCCACTACTTCAGGCTGCATGTGGCAGCTGTACTTTCCACTCTGTTAAGCCAACAATCCCAGTGAAGGCCCTCTTCAGGCATCATTCTTTTACAGCCCAGCACGCTGCCCACAGTATGATGCATTGTCCTTTCTCTCCTAATGCCCTTCCACCTCAAGAGTCCATCACCATCCCCTATAGACATGAGGCCCTTCCTCTAACTTTGTCTTAGCTTCCTTCTCAACAAACAGGCAACTTCCTTTTGATGTAACAGATGTTAAAAAAGTTTTCTATTACGGTATTGCATCGACCTCAAAATACCTAGGCTTTTCACTTTGTAAATGGTATAGAATGGTTTATTTCTAACTCAGAAGCTGCAAAATGATAAATATACATTGATTCTTTAAAAATACATTTTAATTTGCCATCACAAAGCCATGTAACTTTGTAGAAAGCTTAAACCATATTTCTATGGCTGCTATAGACTATTATGCTCAGTTAACTTTTTATAATCTAGGTAATTGAATCAAAGGAATCCATCAGAGGTAAAGACAGAAAACACAAGTTCACTTTTCTCTGGGGATAAATTAATACTTTCTCTTCAGTAGATCAAAGATAACATGTTCTATAAAATTTCAGCACATGTGTAAAAAAGAAAAAAAAAATGTCTCTTTAGGATTAAATTCAATCAGCATAAAACTTATTGAGGAACCCAAACCAATCTGCTAGAAATAGATGCGTTCAATAATGTTTTCTGTAAAAACAATAAAAAGTATTCCAATTCTAAAAGAAATTTTTCTTACCCCCACCTTTAGGTAAGTTATTGAGTAAGTTGTAGGTAAGTTATTAAAGCCCCCAATAAATTGTGTTCTTTACATAATTCATGTGGATCATTTCCATTTTACTGGTTTTTGTTTGTTTGTTTGCTATTGTTGTGGAATTGGGGTGTTGAAACTCATGCATGGGAAGTACAACTCTACCACTGAGCTACATCTCCAGCCCTTTATTACATACTCCCATATTTCCTTAAGCCTACTAGTTACGTAAGAACTCATGTGCTGTGATGAGTAAATAGTAAATAGACTGTTTTACTTCTTTGCAAAGATATGCTGAATCTGAGATCACACAAAGCATCCATGGAAAGAAAGCATTTTGGAATTTGAAAGTAGTCAACTTAAGATGTGATTGATATGCAGAAGAATAATAAGCACAGTAATATAATAGCTTTACAGTTTGACTTTGGCACTGAGAGCTGACCAGGCTAAAGGGATTCATATTAACTAGTACACAGGGCAGAAACAAATGAGTTGTAAACAAAAGAATAAGAAATACAAGAGAAAAAAAGAATTTCATTGTTATCTTTGTAAAATGATGAAAACTCGTCAAACAGACTCTTCCTGCTGCCTTCCTGAATCTTAGCTAACCTATATGCTTACAGCAGTATGGAAGAAGCGTATGTGTGAGCCATAAAAATCATGCAGAATGATGGTTATGATTTTTACAGAATGCTGTTTCTACTGCATTAGAAAAATACAAAAGAGTAGCTAATTAATTTATGGTTGAGATCTAATCAGTTTCTGGGTTTAACTTTACATTTTACCTAGTGTCTGTAAAGTGATTGGTTGGTAGGTCATTTGGTATTTTGGTTTTTAATTTAGTTCTGTTTTTTTTGTTGTTGTTGTTTTGTTTTGTTGTAATTTCTATCTCACTGAAGATATTCCACAGTGCAGATGACTTCATAAAAAACCA
The DNA here is from genome assembly GCA_004025045.1 of Sigmodon hispidus. Lineage (NCBI taxonomy): Eukaryota > Metazoa > Chordata > Mammalia > Rodentia > Cricetidae > Sigmodon > Sigmodon hispidus. Next base: position 7,602 of record PVIH01010365.1, read on the forward strand.
TCCTGAAATTATTCAAAACCAATGTCAATATTTTAATTATCAACATCTTTACCTAAAAATTTTTTCTCATAAAGAAATGAAAAAAGTGCACTTGATCTTGCAATCTTTGCTCTCAAACACTTGAATAGTATTTCCAAATTTCTCATTAAATATATAAAATGATAACTGTAAACCACCTAAAACCCGATGATCCTCCATGGATGACACTAAGAGGAAACTGACAGGTGGAGGCTTCTGAGTCTGGAATAACTGAGAAACACAGACCAAAACTAACCATGAACATGCCACCAAGGGAACTGGTTCCTGGCTTGAACATTTTCCCTTTAAATTAATAAACTATAGTTCCTTCCCACTGAGAGCAAGTGAAAAACTGGGGGGAAAGTAACATCAACAAAACCATCTCTTTGAAAGCACTGACGTAAACGGACCCAGCCAGGATTTAAAGATTGTAGAATCTAAGAAGATGCAAGTCACGGAGCTGAACTTCACATGTGGTATTATTTGTCCTGTGATGCAGTTGTGGATTTAGACCACACGGGGGCAGACATGCTTAGAAACCCCGTTAGAAGCGGCAGTGAAGCTGAGCTGGGGAAACACAATTTGAGAGATTAGCACTCTGGAAAGTTTCAATAACGCCTTCAACATCAACAAAGCAAACAGAAAAGGCAGGTAAAACTCAAATGATGACATTGGTGACACCATAAAGACCAAGAAGGGCCAAAACAAATCTTTTTTGAGGACTGCAGAAATAGTCTAGGTACTCATTAAAAATCCTGAAAGCTTTATCCTTGAATTAAATTTAGCTTGTAACTACTTGCAAAACACAAAGAGAGTAAAATCCAAGATGAGAATATGTAGGGATTGGTCAGAAGCTATTCCTTGTAGGCACGATGCTGAACAACGTCTCTAACTGCCCTTGGCCTCATTAACCTGATAATTTGTTGTATGGAATGAGTATGGCCTGAGTTAATTAATGGGAAAATAATTCAGAGAGTAATTCACACTTGTTAAACTATTTCAGCAGAAGTTAACAAATGATGTTAGGCAAACAGATAAAATTAACAGTTATTTCATCTGTTACATGTTTGTTTGTTTCTTTTTAATAACATGAATTTTTTTTTTTCTTTATGCCCCGGTTAGCAAAAATACTGCCTTATGCTATGACCAGCAATATATTTTATTGTAAAAGACAAATTTTTAGACTTGAGTTTATCATATATAACCTGGTGGCTTTGGGAAGTACTTCATTAATAAAAATGCGCATATGTGTGAATTTTGATCTTCATTTCTAAGTATTTGGCTATCCTGATCTTTTAAGATGCCCAATAACTGTGAGAATAATGTCATTCTCATTTAAATTTGACAGATTATAAAAGGCTAGTGAAAGTAAAAGTCCTCCAAAAGTGTGTCATTTTGACATGCTCACATCGGATGAGAAGGCAGACTCAGCTCTCATGGATCCCTGCCTTGCCACTGTTGACTTACTCTGCCTCTCAAGGAGAACAGAGAGTGAAGGAGCAAAGAGCCAAGGATGATGCCAGAAGTCCCTTTGGATTCACATCTTTAAGTACTACATGAGAGGAACCTAAAAAGTTTTATCTGGAACCACACAATATGACTTTCTCAAATTCATCTTCTTCAAGACATTGTAAAAACAAATCTGTAAATCTGGGAAATGTGCAGTTAATGATGTCTACTTAATATCAGCAATCACATCTGTTTATTCTTAAACTTTAGAAAACATTTGCTTCCAAAGTCTCTTTTCTATGAAGAATGTAACTTATAGCTTTTTAAAATTATTTAATTTTATGTGCATTGGTGTTTTTGCAATGGGCATTGGGTCTCAGAGAACTGGAATTCAGACAGTGTGAGCTGCCTTATGGATGCTGGGAATTGAACCCTAGTCCTCTGAAAGGGCAGTCAGTGCTCCTAACCACTAAACTATCTCTCCAGTCTGTAACCTACAACTTTTATCTTACTTGGTTTCTATAGCAGCAAATGAACTTTACTGAGAGCTAAGAACAGCACAGGGTAAGCAAAGACAACTCCAGAGTTAGGCTATTCAGGGCTGGGCTCAGACAACCCTATGTGTGGCACTGCCTTTCACAGTATCAATACCTTGACAAAACAGCACAGATTAGGTAGGTCTAAGGAACATTCTAACTTTGAAATTCTATGTATCTGTGAATACAATTATCATTAAATCTCACATACTGGATAAAATTCAGAGAAGAAGCCAGGGAATAAAATTTTCTTGAACCAGCTGCACAAAGCAGTCCCAGAAAAGCACTCAGTGTTCTCTTTGCCTTCCTTCCTAATGGGATCACCTCTAAGGGTGAGTGAACCAGACCAGGATGAGGAGGCTACAGAGATTCTCTGGATTCCTCATGCTCTGTGAGTTACCACTACTCTGTTATTCCTGAAACTTCCAGAACTACCTCTGCCTAGTTTGATTGTGGGTTGATCTCTTGATATTCCAGGTTTATTAAATAGGTAACTTATCACCACAGAACAGTTTGTTTAAAGTGCAATTTTATCAGTTTCAACATTATGAGAAACTAAGAAAACAAGTTCTTTGATAGGAGAAAAGTATTAGGTAGGATCGTTGTCTAGTTTCCTTATGTGCAGAATATAATGACGTATAATATTCTAGTTAATCTGATTATTGTTTTGCACGTGCCAAAATTATTAATCTCACATGTATATCTGAATATTACTTTGAGTTATAAAAAATTAAGTTATAAAAAATTAACCACAAATGCAGTTACTGCTAATAACTACTTAATCAGTATAAACAAACAAACAAACAAACATTTAAATAAAATGGCCTTTATTCAAAGGGAGAAGTGCACCAATGTGGTTCAGAGTGTTCTAGTCCTTAAGCAATTTCTTTACAGGGTCTTGAGGCTCAGTGAAAATGGTATTAGGCTGCAACATCATATGGCAAAGTAATAATCACTAATTTGTGGGTTGTAGTTAAGGAGAAATGGGAAGTATCATGTTTACAGGCACCATGTAGCAATTGTGGGAATCCTGTAAAAGATTGACTTGCTTTTGATAAATACCACACTGCAGCAGGCCTACAGACAGACAGAAACCCAGGAAACCCTTCTCATTCCCATGGCCTGAGACTTTGTTATAAATTGGCCATGCTAAACACTGTAATGAGAGTGAGCTAGTGACACTGACTGAATCATGACCCTATATTGATCTCTCTGGCAGTTGGAATCACACATGGAGTCATGTGACAATATACTGCTTCTAAGAATGCTCTGGAACAGATGGTATAAATCTCACAAGTCTTGGTTTGGAAGCTAAAATGTAAACACACACATAGAAGCAACTGGCAGCAGACCTTGAGAGCAGAAAAGATCATTATGAAGAATTGTATTCCCATTAGCATTCTTTGTCTAATATGATGCTCTAGCAATTTATGTTTCCTTCAAAAATAACAAAAGTTTTAAGTGGAAGTTGCAATGAAATATCCACTTACCTTGAGTAGAATGGGCACAGGGAAAGAGATGTGGCAGATAATAGTGAGCATTAAAAAAAAAAAGAATAATGGCACATATTTGGCCATATCATATACTCATGGAAAATAGCATAATTGTTGTTTTAAAAACTTAATTAAATTACCATAGACACAACAGTCTTTCTATTGGGCACATACCCAAAAGAAATGAAGACAGTATTTATTTTTTTTTAAAATACTCTGCTGGGCAGTGGTGTGTAGTGCAATTATGCTGGTACATTGTAAATATTTGTCTCTTCTACTGGTTTAATAAAAGAACTGATTGGCCAGAGGCAGACATGAAGTGTGGACAGGGCTACCAGACTAAGAAAACTCTTGGAACAGAAAGAGTACAACAGAGCAGAGACACTGCAGAGATGCCAGGAGATGCAGGAGAAAGAAGCTGAAATGCTGCTGAGAAAAGGTACTGAGCTGCATGACTGAAAAGATAAGAATCATGGATTAGTTTAAGAGCAAGAGCTAGCAAGTTATATGCCAGGGATCTAGGTCAATCTGCATAAAATTAATGTAAGTGTCTGTGTGTTTCTACCAGTCTGGACCACAGGCTGGACAGGTCAGAAACATAATATAACCATGGTTGGCCCTTGCCTTTAATCCTAGGACTCAGGAGGCAGAGGCAGATGGATATCTGAATTCAAGGCCAGCCTGGACTACAGAGAAAGTTCTAGGATGACAAGGGCTATACAGAGAAATCCTGTCTTGAAAAAAAAACAACCATAAACAAAAAAGAAAAAATATCTTTACTCCCATATTCACATCAACTTTATTTATGCTATGTAAGAAATAGAAACAACAAGGTGTCAGTGAATGGAAGAATAGATGGTTGCTCTGAACAGTTTAATACTCGTCAGACAATATAATCTTTCGTCCTAACAGGGGGCACAGGGGCTGTCCTTAAGGATTTGGCTGATTCTTAGGAACTTATTTCTCATACTGGATTGCCTTGTCCAGTCTAAATACAGGGAGAGGTGCTTAGTCTTATGGTAACTTGATATGCCATGCTTTGCTGATACTTATGGGAGGCCTGACCCTTCCTGAACAGAAACAGAAAAATAAATTTTAGGGGATGGGATGGGAGAAGAGAAGGAAGGGGAAATTATAGTCAGGATGTAGAAAAAATTTAATAAAAATAATAAAATCTTTCACTTACAACAAAAATGGATGGAAACAGGGATAATTACATTAAGTGAAATAAGGTAAGCACAACTCTCACTTGATCTCGCAAAGAAGCTGATCTCATAGAATTTGAGAGTGGTGGTAGTGAGCAGAGGCCAGGAAGGGGACTGGGGAAGGACCAAGGGGGAAAATACTAAACTATAGTTCAATAGGACAAAGAACTTCACTACTGTATTAGGGTGGGTGGGATACACAATATTGAATATTTAAAAATAGAAGAACTAATTTTGAATGGTCTTACAACAAAGTAATTATAAATATCAGACATGATACATATAGCAAATGCCTCAACTTTATAATATATACATGTATTGAAGTATAACATGCCACCCCATGAATATAATTTTGTGTCATTAAAAAGAAAACAAGGAGCTGAGGAGATGGCTCAGTGGCTAAGAACATGTGTTACTTTTCTGAAGGATCACAACTGAGTTTCCAGCACCCACATCAAAGATCTCCCAGCTACCTGCCACTCCAGGGCACATACCTCCTCCCATAGAACATAATTATAAGTAAATATAAATCTTTAAAAAATGAAAGTCACTGGGGTTATAAAAGTTTAATCCCAAAAACATAGATTCAACTCTTAGATTGACTAAAAGAGGTTATCTTGGTTAAAACAAAAATTTCAAATCCTTATTTTATTCAAAATAATATTTTTCTTATAGGAAAATGTAAAAATGCAATAATATGATAAAAAATACTATGGCATCTTATAAATGTCCTTATTTGGCTTCTTAAAAGTTAGAATGGTTCTAATACTAATTCAACATAAGTGAGTTTATGTAATTTTACATGTAGAGTCTACATTAAAACTCATACTGAGTGTCACAGAACCTTATCTATACCACCACAGTCACATAATACTTTCCACAGGGTACTAATTTCTATTACTATGCAGAAATTTGTACTTTCATGGTATTCATTGTATATTTTAAAGCATAACTGATATACATTACAACTAAGGAGAGCTATTCTTCAGAGGAATTGAAAACTAAAATGTGTTAGTATATGGAGGAATATTTTGCTTCATCTGAGTGGAAGTCTAGGGACAATTAGTCTTATTACAATCTCATAGTTACTCAACTATGGCTATAATATAGAAACAGGCAGTTAGTGGCTACACTTGTAGAAAATGTTTGCAGAAATTTGTGTATGAACTGGATGAATGCTGCAAAAGATGTGCCACCTTTCCCATAAGACACCACAATGTATTCTTGCAAAATTGGCCTTTAATAATTTCTACTTCCAAAATAGAATTGAAAAGATATAGACACAAAATACAAAATTAGGTAAGTTTTTTAAAAATGTATACAATCCAGTAGTCATGGCAACAACATACTTATGAATGAGTATGCTACAAGTATATGCAGGTCCTCTGGGCATGAATATTGTGTGTAAATTATTGCATTGTACTTCTGGATGTTTGGGTTTAAAGAAACAGACTTAATATAATGAATAAGAAATTTGCATTGTGAGAGCTTTAGGATACCAACAGAGCTGATACAGTTAGCTAGTCTTAGACAAAGTTGCTAAAAATGATTGAATAGCCACTAACATGCATTTTATGAATGACTGAATATATTTTATTATGGAAAACAATAGTAAATTAGAATATTTCTCTGTAAATATACTATCAGTATACATTAAGTAGTTTTGTTCACAAACTCACTAGATTTTCTCATTAATTCACCAGTTCTGTTCAAGTCAAACTTTCATATATTACATTTTCTATACAAATTTTGGAAAGATATAAAATATTTTCAATCCTCTGATTTTTTCTCTCTACTAAATGCTATTCTGTATTGTCTTATGATCTATGGTAACAGTAACTACTAAACACACATATATCTATATTTTTCCTAAAAATTTTAAAGCCTCAAATGGATTTTCCATCTAAATGATAAATTTTCTAATCTATGGAAATGGACTTTTATAGTAATCAAACAGTATATATATGTGTATATATATATGTATATATATATATATAAGAATGGGAAGCAGACTCTCAAAAAAGGACATTATTGCTAACTTTTCCAATTTTTTTCACAATAAAATTGGAAAAGCACATTCTTCTCCTTTCTTCCTCAAAATCTTTTGTAGTTTGAATAGTTTTCCATGTTTCTAAGGTAAATACTTTCCCAGCTAGTTCATTTTTCCATCACTTCACATTCCTATTGCTTTCAATTCTTATCATGGCATTGCTACCAATACCTTGTGTGTTCTACAGACTCTGGCCTTACTGGGTTTGGCTAAGTGTATGAGGGCTAGACATCTGGGTCAAGGCAAAAGATGGTAAAAAAATACATGTACTAAGTGAGAAATAGTTATCATTTCCACTTCTTTAGTACAAAGGAACATAAAAAATAACAAGATTTTGACTTTTGCTATTCTATTGAGGAGAAATATAATTTGTCTTTTCTTATAAGCAAACTCAATGGACTAACTAGTCTTCATGCAAATGGCTTTGCTATCTCAATTTTTCTGAAGTACTAAAATATACTCATACTTTTAAGTTATGTATCACCTTGCATAAAGTGGGTAGGTTATCTCCCTTTGGATACCATGTGTCTTTATTAGGGTTTCTATTGCTTTCAAAAGAAACCATGAACATGGCTACTCTTAGAAGGGGAATATTTAATTAGGGTGGCTTGCTTACAGTTTCAGAGGTGCAGCTCATTATCATGTTGGGACATAGCAGGTGCAGACAGACATGGTGCTGCAGAAGTAGCAGAGAATTTTACACTTTGCAAGCAACAGAAAATGGTCTGAGGCACTGGGTGTGGCTTGGACATATATGGGGCATCATGTCTCATCCTCCACAGTGACATACTTCCTCCAACAAGGCCATACCTACTCCAATGAAACTACATCTTCTAATAGTGCCACTCTTATGAGCTTATGGGGCCAATTGTATTCAAACTACCACACTGTAAATATTCAAGTTATTATTTACCTACATATGTATAATATGCTTTATTTATTTTATGTGTGTGTGCATGTATGCCTCCACACAGAGCTGAAAATTGAGTATCTGATCTCTTGGAGCTGGAGCTAAAAGCCTTTGTGGGTCTCCTGATAAAGATGTTGGAAACTGAACTCCAGTCCTCTGATAGAATGCTAAGTGCTCTTAACCACTAATTATTTTCTCTGAATCCTTATGTACTAACTTTATAAATGAATAGTTGTTACTATTTTATATTCATGTTTTTATCAAAGGCCATTCTTCTAAACTGTGAATTTTCTCTATACTCCTTGTTCATTTGAATAACTCACAGTTCATGCTTTCTGTGTTCTGGTTTTGTCACACACACACACACACACACACACACACAAATTTGACATCCTTATCTATAATTACTACCTTCTGAAGATAGTATTAAAATACAATCAATCATCTGAGTTAGTCAGATGTGTCTTAACTCATAGATCCTAGGGCCTTACCAATGCTAGAGCTGAGCTGAGGTGGAAGATATAATAACTTTATTAAAAAAATTTACACAGATCGGCTTGCAGCCTGACATGCCACGTGGTCCCTCAGTCTCCTGCAGTTGCCTCCCTAGGCATGGCACAGTGAGGCCATTTTGAAAGGCCTTCAGTCCATTTTCCAGGAGCAGGGGATGGCAGAGTCAGTGCACACCTGGCAGGACAATGGATATTTAGCAACCTACACAAACAAAAATGGCAGCTTTGCCAATTTGAGAATTTATTCCCATGGATTGGTGTTGCTGGACCTTCAGAGTTACGACAGTGACGCACAACACCAACAAGAAACTAACAGCCTTCTGAACAAAGTAGAAGAAAAAATGAAAGAACTGAGTCAGGGCATTACTGGACGGGTGAAGCATTTACCACCTATAGTTCGAGGAGGGGTCATTGACAGATACTGGCCTACTGCTGATGGGCATCTGGTTGAGTACGACATAGATGAAGTGGTGTATGATGAAGATTCACCTTATCGGAATATTAAAATTCTGCACTCAAAACAGTTTGGAAATATGCTTGTCCTCAGTGGTGATGTTAATTTGGCAGAGAGTGACTTGGTGTATACTCTAGCCATCATGGGCAGTGGTAAAGAAGATTACACTGGTAAAGATGTACTAATTCTGGGAGGTAGAGATGGTAGCATATTATGTGAAATTGTCAAACTGAAGCCAAATATGGTCACCATGGTAGAGATTGGCCAAATGGTAATTGATAGATGTAAGAAATACATGTGAAGAACATGAGGAGATGTCTTAGACAGTCTTAAAGGAGACTGCTATCAGGTTCTCATAGAAGACTGTTTTCCAATACCGAAGAGATATGCCAAAGAAGGGAGAGAGTTTGATTATATGATTAATATTTGACAGCTGTCCTGATCTCTGCATCTCCAGAAGAAGATTTCACATGGTAGTTTCTCAGACTGATTCTCAACCTGTCAGTGAAAGTTCTGAAACAGGATGGGAAATACTTCACATAGGGGAATTTGACTGAAGCCCTGTCGCTCTATGAAGAACAGCTGGGGTGCCTGTATTGTTCTGTGGAATTCGCAAAAGAGATTCTCTGTGTCCCTTCATACTTGGAATTGTGGGTATTTTACACTGTTTGGAAGAAAGCTAAGCCTTAAAGATGAGCACCCCCTGAATGTCCTGTGCTGCAAACCGCCTTCCTGACGTCCATAATGCCCTATATGCTATCAACTGAGTTTGACAGTTGATCAATAATTTCTTCAAGTATTTTTTAAATTATTTTTAGTTTAAAAAAGCAAATGGGAAAAATGTGTATTTTGATGAGTTAGGGTGTTAATTTTCGAAAGTCAGCTGAAGAACAATTAGACAGCCCATCAAAAACTACAGAATGCACTGACCCCCTAGAATGTGATTTTAGCATCTTTTTTTTCTCTGTGTGGGGTTTGGGTTTTTGTTTTGATTTAATTTGGACATGTGGAAGACTGAACATCATTCTTTTGTTCTGGAAAGAAGTTCCTGACAGTGTTACTCTCCCATTCCTAAATTGACTTAGATATTAAAATTTGATGCTTTAAAAGACTTAAGAGATTAGTAGTGCTTCAATTAAAATTACAAAAGAGAAAAAAATTCACACAAATATGATCAACTATATTTGCCATTATGAACAACTCAACACATATTTCAAGGCTCAGAAAAACATCCTAGTTATTAAAAGATTATTAAGAGATATCCATTTTGTTTAATAAGTGAGAAAATTTAGTAATATAAAGCAAAGTAAGTTGTCCTAGAAGCAGTATGAAGTGCATGAAAATTCTAGCTTCTTGGATGATCTATGGTTCTTCCCATACCACCTAGACTCTCATCAAACCTATGTTTTATTGTATAATTTGGCTAACCTCAATGATTTTTACAATAACCTTAAGATATCTACATCTCTTTACTGATTCAAACAAAAATCTGCCATATGTACAAATAGAATTGATGACAATGACTAACTGGTATAGATGTATATATAGTTTTAATCTAATCATACATTTAGAATTATAGACTTACATTAATAAAAATACAAGTGGGTAAGCAACAAGTTTGTATTTCCCCCCATTGTCTGTTATTCCTAAGGAGACAATGTGGGGAAATAAAACAGCTAATAGCATACCACAATTAAAGCCAGCAAGGAAAAAAAAAACCACTTTTATTGAATTATTGTAACAGAAGACACTTGGTTGTCAGGGACTGATTGTTCTATGTAAACCCAGAAGCTAAAGATTTTTATCGCATGACCTGTAGCTAATGTCATAAAGTCTATTAAAATTAAATATGAATAGCGATGTCAGGATATATAAAAGTCTCTTCTGTTAAATTACAAATATTGCTTGCAGAATTCAGACTTAAATCTTAGTGGGAGAAATAGCAAGAAAACTAGTGAGGTCATAGTCAATGATTCTGGGGTTTCTTCTGACCCACCCTACTTCTTAGTCACTTTATCCTTAAAGTCACATATATCTGGATATACATATATAAGTCACATATATGTGATAAATATATATATTTAAAGTCATACACACACTAAAAAAAAACAAAACAAAAAACAAAATCAAAACAAAACTTTTGACTGTATAGGCCACTCCTTTAAGTTATACCAGAATGGCAGTGGATAGAGTTGTCTTTCAGATGCATAGTTCATCATGGCTAATATAGTTTTGAGTATGAAAAAAAGGGTGGGACATAAGCATGTGAAAAGGACCTGATGCCAGCACAGTTGCTTTAAGATCTTTGGAATACATTAAGAAAGCCTGGAGGAAACTGTAGAAATAAATCTTCACCTGGTAGACCTAGGGAAAATGAACATACATCTAGGTGAAATGACTGAGTACATGGAGACGAGATTAGTGAAAATTCTGCCAGTTGACCTTGTTAAATATAAGCATCCAAAAGGTGTGACAGGTGGAATAAAAGAAGCAGTATTGCCATTTCCCGTTACTGGAATCCTTAATGATTTATAGATACCGAGAAAGTTATTATATTTACTCACAAAATTATTCAACTGATTTCCACATTCTAAACTGGGACAGGTCAAAAGCCAACACTAGGTATTAAGAAATAACTTGTTATCTGGGTGAGGTGACACACACCATTAATCCCACCAGAGGTCAGTGGATCTCTGAGTTCAAGTCCAGCCTGAACAATATCTAAAATTGCTCCTCAGAGAAATTCTGTATTAAAAAAAGCTACCTCCCCCCCCAAAAAAAAACCCAAACAAAAAAAGAAAATCTCAGGAACTAAGAATAACATGGAAAGTCATTGCATTCACATGATAATGACAGTTTGAAATAGGAGTTGTTAAAATTCTTGGCTGATTTCTAAATTACTGAGATCTGTTATAATCACCATCTCCAAACAATGTGAAAATTGACCTTGACATTTGAGACAAGAGGTTGGCCAAGTTACCTTGTAAAAAGTAAGTGAAGCATGAATTCCTCAACCCACAGACTTAAGCCTCCTTCCTGAGCAGGAGTGAGTTGCATGCTGGAGAAATACAATTGAAAGCAAACTCTGCTAGCATTGAAAGGCTTTCCAACTAAATGTTAAACCTAGGTGACATACATCACTGAAGAGGGGCAATGGCAGACACCATCTTTTTATCCTGTCAAGCACATGCAATCCATTACAAAGAAATCCTCAAGATGAACATGAGTAGACTCAACAGTAGAACTTTTTAATATCTTTTGTTACATATAGTTAATCTTCAAATCACGTGGTAATTTTATAGCTACCTATATGAGCTAATTTGGCTTTATCTAAAAGAAAACAAAACCAAAACTCTTAGTTATGGCAACATTTTAGAGCTGGGATCCTCCTGGCAGAAACAAAATTCCTACCCTTTCATAAGCACTGGGAGATAGGGACATGCTCTGTCAAATAACTGAATCTCAGAGCTAATCCTCTGTTACCGAGAAAGGTCCTAGGTATAGTGTCAAAATCCCTCTTTCAACTATGTCATTGCTAAAGGCAGATGTCACAATAGAACTAGCTGAGCAAACAGAGAATACAGAAAGTACTTTGTTAAGAAATTCCAAAATATAGTTATAGATTTTTAGTCTCTTTGGTACACCTGTCCAACTGCATAGCTTTTTTTTTTTTTATTTCAAAAGAATCATGTATGTTAATGTGTAGCTTCTAAATTGGATACATTTTAGCACATTTTAGCACAGCATTTGCAGTCAGAAAACTACTTTTACCTGAGCAGGCAGTTACAAAGCTCTTGGGAGGCTCAGGTGTTCATCTTCCATGAGATTCTTTAGGTCTTGGGGAAGTAAATATTGTCGACTTTAAAAATAAAAAAAATTTTAACATGACATATGTCCAATATACATTTGCTGTTAGCAACTATATCCACACACAAAAAGTTAACTATAGAATCAAGAACTGCAGCTTTGACAATTGTGGGAACCACCACAGCCCAGGAAACCGTAGGTAGCCTCCTTTAGCACAACTACATAAAACACCAGACACAGTAAATCTGTACTATAAACACTATAGCTAATGTGTGCTGTTCAAAGCTCTTCTCCTATTACAATGACTACTAGGATATTCTACACAAGGCTTAGTCTTTGCAGTTTACTCTGTCATTCTTTACTAGTCCTGCTACATAGTTTTTGTAGGACACTTTATGTGCAAATGGGACTGACTTACAGATCACAACATTTTGTGGCCCTCAGCTGACAGAAAGTGCCCTAAACATTTTGAGTTGAATAAGCAAGTTTTCAAGTGGCCCTATGAAGCAAGGAATTGAAACAAAGATAGGGATGAACCTGTATTGGTCTCTAGTTTTTGAGGCTACCAGCAACTTACCTACATTTTTAATAACTATAGATCCCTTAGTGGACAAATTCATCAGCTCTTTAATAACTAAAAGCAAAGTCCCCAAGACCCTTAAAGAATCCTTTGATACTAATACTAGACTTATTCGTAAGCAAAAACAAACATCCTTAATTCTGTGTCTCTTTTTATCCCAAAAGCTCTACAGGTCCCCCATCTAGAATACATAATATGATAGCATTTAAGTTACAATGGAATTTTTCAGGAAGGATAAGGTTAAAAAACAGGTGTTCCTCAGTAAGGTGGTATATACATATGGGAGCCATAAAGAAAAAGAAAAGGGACACCTGGTCCCCAATTCTAACAGCCATGTTGATCTACCATGTAATGCAAAGCAAGCAATTCCCAAGGAAGCCTTAGAGCAAATCAAAAAATTATGAGTGACCATCAGAACAGGCTAAGGAGAGATTTGCCTGAGCAAAGTTACTAAAGTATTTGTCATTCCCCAGGTCCTATTCCTGTCCTTCTCTCAACTTATTGGTTTGCAGGTATTTTCAAATTTCTAACTATTGCTTTTATTCTATTTGGTTCCCCTGGTTCTTTTCCTTACTCTTTAGACATCATATGAACCTTCTACAGTTTTCTTTCCCAATGACCAGGCTGCCTGTAATAATGATAATCTTTTCTTCTTCTTTCCTTCCTTTTTATTTGTTTCAAGAAAAAATTATTATTTTCTTTCAATGATCATTTCTGATTGAATTGCTAACACAGTGGTCCTTCCTCAATTTCCTTTGCATGTTTCTCTACATGGCCCCCAAACTAGCTGATGTTAAGATGTATGTAAGAGTCTACCATTTGCAATTCTACTGCCTTTCTCCAAACTTATGGGCAGTAAAAGAGCTAAAATAAAAGTGGATAACAGCTTGAGAAGAACCCTAACATGTCTCTAGCTACTTGAGAAAGAGCAGTAAGTTAAATGATAATCAATGGGCACACTGCGACAATTCCTACGTCTCTCACAAAGTACAGTCCTGACATAAGGCTGCTCAAATCTCTCTTGATGCTGTATATCATACCTGATCTTGTAGGAAGTGGGAAGCTATGTCATTGATAAAGGATTCTTCCTAGCCCAACATGCTTTTCCCATCAAAGGACCAAGATCCAAGCAGCTGTACAAGTCCACATAGGTTCAGATTGCTGAATTCACTGTACATAGGGCTAAGAATAAAAAAACATGCTGCAGAGTAGGTCCCTCTGCAAACTTCTACTAGGTTGCAGGTAAAAAATTTTAAGTAATAGCAGCTGCTAATACAAGCTTAACACTTCCGTGTGAATCCAAGTACCTTCAAGTTTGCTCGTGACTCAGCTGAGTCTAATATTTCTCTGTACATAACTTTGGTTTTTTGCCTATCTTCCCATTTGCCACTGAATACCTAGCACACTTGCCTTTCTTTAAACACAGCTACTATTCACCCCATGTATATTTTGGAGAACACTATCTCTGACTCAAATCCTCAACTGTTTCCTGATCAACCCCCCCCCCCCGAACTCACAAATTGAAGTTCTAGATCCTGGATGTGATTGGGTCAGGAGAAGAAGCTCTTCTCAATGGGACTGGTACCCAGAGAGCTCTCCCACCTCTCTTCTTCCTTGGGAAGATACAAAAGGAGAGTCCTCAACCCAGAAGAATATATTTGACAAAATATAACCATGTTGGGACACTGAGTCCTCAGAACTGGAAAAAAAAAAAACTGTTTATAAGCCATTTGATCCACAGTACTTTGTTATTATAGCCAATAAATATACATTTTAGAGCCTGGGAAAGAATCTATAATTGCATCTTTTCTAAAGTAAGTTCTCTAAAAAAAAGGGACCAGGAAGAAATCTCTCCCTTTCAGTGCAACAAGAAGGATTAGACCTCTCAATTTTAATTTGCATTTGTCCTTTAATGTCTCAGAGACCTAAGGGAAACTCTTGGATGGGGGGGAGTGTGTAATTTAATCTGGAGAGTTTTATGTAACCTCATTTTGTGAAGTTAAAATAAATATTAAGGGAGCCAGAACTGATATAATGGGTTGCTAGTAAGATACCCGACAAAATCATGATTCACTTAAAAGGCGGAGACTGTAAAGTGTGAGGGGGGCCAGGGGGATTGAAAAAAAAAACCCAGGAAGCCGAAACAGTAACGAGCTGGAGGTGATTGGTCTGTCTGTGTGATGAAACTGGGAAACAGGAAAAATAATAAAGAAAGGAGTGGGCATTTATGGTGTTTGGGAACTAGAGCTCTGTTCGATTCACACATTCCCCTATTAAATGCCCCTGGTAATTTATCCTTTCCATACTAGTCTGAAGGGATGGAAATCCAATTATAATTGTTGCTTAGCACCAAAATGCTTGAGAGATGCATTTAATCTCTCATGAAAGCCATTACTGAAAACGTGAGAGGAGTGGCTGAGGTATGCTTCCCCTGCTCCCCTCTAGCTGAATATGGCCAGCCTTGATGGTGGCACCAATAAAGAAAGAGTGATGAGAGACTGACTCCTCAAGATGTGTGTATGGAAAGCTGATGCTTAGATGAACATGCCTGAAAAATAAAAGGAGGATTCAGACAGGCCATGTTGGGACACCGAAGGGCAGGGTGTGATCAAATGAAAAGTGTCCTAAGATTATTTATTGGCTAACTTGCTTTTAATAGATAACAGATAATTGGGGCAGATGGAATGTAGAAACAAGTCACAATACTCTTGCTCTCTTCATGGGGGATAGTAAACTGATTAGAGCTTTGTCCAGTTTTTATCAGCTATGCTAAATGATACCCTTGAGCCTCGTATAATTTCTTCCTTAGTAAACATTCAAATTGCTGAAAGAGCAGGTCAGAGAGAGAATTGAAGGGTCAGTAGTTGTGGCCCAAAGGGAGATTTGCATAACAAAGCAGATTCTTTGTTCAGATCCCTTAGTTCCTTTTGCCATAAAGAAAGTGGCTGTGGGAAGAATTTTGATCCAACTTTTTTAAAAAATATTTTCTCTGGTAAGTAACACAGGCAGATGTTCACTGGAGATTAACAGTAGGATGCAGTGGAGTGGTCTTCAGCAATCTCTGATATGGCCAAGATGGGAGCACAGCTATGTGCAACACTACACTGTATTCCCATTGTTGTGCTCTTAAGTTTGTTTCATGGTAAGGGAGTTAAGAGAGTACTGACCAGAGACTTCGGTAAGACATAGAAATAAAATGCAAGAATAGGAAACAATCTGTTCTTTACCTGTCCTGGAATGATCACAGATGGAGAACTATAGAAAGTCTGGAAGCAAGTGGCTGGGAACTGAGTCACTAGATGGTGGGATACCAGGAAGAGGGCCATGTGCAATCCCTCAGGCTTGGAGCATGAAAACATCAGAGGAGGAATTTATTTACTTGACCTGGTGTTCACTATTAAGTTGTATTAGGGTCCAGCTGGGGCATATTTTGGGTCTGGGCCAGGGTGAAGAAGAACACATGACTGTACCACAAACAACCACATGGAGACTGGGGACAGGTGAATGGGTGTAATGGCTGGTTTTTTTTTTTTTTTTTCCTCACTCAAAAGACTACCTGAGAGGGTACGGTACATACTTGTAGTCCCAGCACTCTGGTGGCTTCAGGTTCTGGTGAGCTTATCGGGTTCAGCAGACCTGATAGGCAACTGGGGACATGGGAAATGGGGGAACAGAAGGCTGGAAGTTCTTTTCCAGTCTAGTGAGGAAACTCTAAATTCTGTTTTCTTTCAGCCTTGTAGATGCCCTTTCATCTGAAAAGGTTTATTTTAGTTGGAGGGAAAAAAAAAGAATGTAATAAAAGAAAAAATTCCATGTATTTTGCTCAGCATCATTGCTGGCACAGTTTATAGAGCACAGGACCAGGCAAATGGCTTCATTTCACTCTTTATAACTCACAGGGAACACTGTAGGAAAGCCTTTATGTCTTAAGGCCGGCAATACCAGTGACCTTTGCCACTGTGAGCTCATAATTTCAAGACTTTAATTTCTATTAGTTACTTTCCTTGGGTAAAATCAGAACTCTTTCTTATGTACAACCAGAGACGTTAGTCTTTTGTGGTTTTATGACATCTATTTAATTGAACCTTATGCAATTTCTAGCTTCCATTCCATAGAGAACCTGATTCTCATTTCCCCTCTCATATAAAAATGGGCATTAAGAAACTAAAAGGCCATCTCAAGAAGGTTTGGCTTCATATGATTTGGTCATATTTGATCTAAACTCAGCTGTTGCTCATAACTCAATTCTGGTTACTTCTGTTTTGTACTCAGTATGAGGGCTAGTTGATAAATGAGGACCATCTAAGCCAGGACTTCATACCTATTAAATCAACAACTTAAAGAAAATCTATGGCATGATTAGGAAACAAGGCATGACAGGAGATAGTACAATCTTAATCTGCCTGCTTCACAGAGTCTCTGCCAGGGATTCACAAAATACAAGAAACCAAATGAGTTTGTGTCTATAGGGAGGCAAGACTCAGCTGGAATTTGAAAGTGGATGTGGTTAGGCAAGGGAACCAGCAGGCTTCCTTAAAGGGCACTCATGCTCAGTGTACACTCAGTTTAGCCTGAAAGCAAGAATTAGTTTTCAAGCAAAGGGACATTGGCTTAGGGTACACCACGAAAACACTAGTTAGATTAGTGAAGGAGGAATACTACAGTGAAACACATTTTCTCTGGAGATAATCAAAACACCTAGAAGGCAGCCTTGGCCATGCACTCTCTAACTGGTAAGCACAGATGAAAATGCCCTCATTACACAAAGCAAAGGCTATTTGAAGTGCTTTTTCAAAAGAATTCAATACCAATATTAGTGTGCCTTTCAAAACCCAGATACCTGGCTTCATTCTAACCTAATAAGCCACCTCATCCTCCCTGCAAACACCTTTAATCTAATTGTTTTCCCACTATTGATTGCACTGTACTTTCTGTCAAAATTACTTTTGTTTTCCTATTTGATTCTAGAGCAGAACATTGCACGATAGAATCTAAATCATGTCCTTCTGAAAACTAAAATGATTGGCTGAAGCTGCCTGTGGTGCTGCCCTGGAGTTCCTTTCAGGGAGATGTAGGAGATGACTGAGATAGCCCAGCTAGAAAGGGTACAACCTGCCATTATCCTACAGGCTTACAGTAACCACAGGAGAAAGGAATGCCAAATTCATGTTCATCGTAAACAACAGCAGGGCAGCCATCTTAGCTTCCAGAAAAGTATGGTGCTTTCAAAGAGAAAGCTTACTTATCATCAGGAGCATTATACAAAGCACCCTAGCCCACAGTTACATTAAATGTGTTACTGTTTTGACTGCAAGATTTTTCTTCCCTAAAAATCGTTTGCTCAGAGCACTGTACTAAAAACTTAAAAATTATATTTTAAATAATGAAGCATTTCTAAAAAATGTCTCAAATCATTGAGAGGAAGTATTTATATTGGTTGCACATTTTTAAAGTCTCCATTTAAACATATTGAGTCATTTTCTTTTCTTTATCTTTTGACCTCCAAGTTTTAGGCATTTTTCCTGCAGTTCAAGTGTGGTCTCTTTATTTTAATGACATCCACGACATATCAGTCATGAACTTCTTCCTTTATCCTGCCTAAGCCCTTTGTCTGTAGTTTCTCTATTAAAAAAAAATCACTCAGTTTGACCAGAGCTCTTTAGAAGCAGTGGTCCCCACAAATCAAGGACTCATGAAAAGCGTCACGGGGAATGGAGACCCTGACTCGGTTAAAATCAAACAAAAAACTAGTGACGATTTAGCTATAAGGTGAAACCAAAGAATCTGAAAGGGAAGAGAAAAGTCAGAAGCACATTTCTGTTCAGTTAAATTTGTAGATTTTATGACATGCTCAGGACATACATAGTCCAATAAAGAACAGTGTAGGAAGCCTTTCCCAAATCTGAGGGAGAGGAGTAAATCCCAGAGGTAAAGTTGTTGCAGTTGTAGAGAAGAGATAATGACCTAAAAGCCTCAAGCAAGCTGAGAAACGACCAACAGGACAGTTTACATGCTGATAACATCTATAGGCACTTAGGAGCTCCTGACATAAAAATCAACATACTGATGGGAATCCCTCTTGTTGGGGACAATCTACAGAGAGTTTTCCACCGCATTTCTTCTTTATAAAGCACTCAAGGCCCTGACCTTGGTGCACAGTCTCCATCTAGGTGGAGAAACTTCTGCCCTTCAGTGTTCTAAACAAGGATGTTCTGCTTCTTTGGGGGTTGCCCCCACCCATTTCTTTAATTTTCACCTTGGATCTAACTGGTGGGAAGCTATCAACTACCAGGGACACTCTCCTTTTGACAGTGGTGATGACAATTCAGTTGGTAAACACTATGCAATCACTCAAGGGAGATCAGATCTGACCTTTTCAACTTGACCTGTCAGAAAGCAGGGCTTCCAGTAAAACCTACATATATGCAGAAAGAATTATAAGTGTAAAAGAAGAAACAGAAAATGGGTTATTAACAAACACTAGAAAGTAAATTGTTCAAGCAAATGTAATGAGAAAGGCATGCATCAGTGTCCCATTCTACAATGCTTATGTTCTAATTTCTCACTCTATATTCTCTGTATATTAATTGAATGAAAATGAGGGCATGACTGCTCCCAGGTATGGCTGAGAATCATTTTTTTGTAGATATGAGGGAAAGTTCAGCCAGAGGCATCTGGAAAGTCCATATTGAACAGGGCCATGACAGGAAAGAAAGAGAGGGAGAGAAGAGGAGAGAAGGAAGGCACAGCAAGAGAAGATCCCAGAAGCTGAAAGGCTGAAATGATAGATTTATACAGAAGTCAGGAGCTGGAAGAAGAGAAATAAAGCTCCTGGGCTGGAGATGTTTAGGATAAGGGGCAGGGTGAGACTCGCTAGGGGGAGCCACAGCCTACTGAGCAAGCCTCGTACTGGGTTTCTTAGGCACTGGACACCAATAATTGTTTGAATATAAATCCATTATTAAAGCTTCACAAATTATACAGAAACAGCACACATTTTACATGTACATACAGTTCAACTGATAGTCACAAAATGAAAGTGTTCATCTGATCAATATGTGGATAAAGAAACAAAATCCTACCAGTATTCAGGAACCTCTCTGTGCTTCTATAGTTATTTCTTAACACTTCTTTGCCCAGTAACCACCATCCAGATGTCATTTGAAGATTACTTTTGCATTTTAAACATTGTTGAGTTGTAAACAAAGGGACCTTCACACCTCATAGTTTTGCAAGATTGTTAGGCTCCTTGTAATGAATGTAGCTGCAATTTCTTCATGTTTCACTTCTACAAAGCAAGTTCCAAAAAGTTTTTACTTTAAAGGGTTAGAAAGTGTGTATGGGCTGGAGAGATGGCTCATCGGTTAAGAGCACCATCTACTCTTCCAGAGGACCCGGGTTCAATTCCCAGCACCCACATGGCAGCTAACAACTGTCTGTAGTTCCAGTTCCAGGCAAACACCAAGGCAAATAAATAAAGTTAAAGTTAAAAAAAGAAATTTATGAGAATAAATAAGAAATTATGACATACATAATAATAATAATAATAAAAAGAACCCCACATAGTTTAAAATAAAAAAAAGTGTGTATGCTGCATTTTATGGTTCATACTGTCTCTCTAGTGACTATTCAACTATGTTATCAAGTAAAAAAGCAATTCTATACAATATTATATATATATACATATATATATATATCAGTGAGTGGGCTGTATTCTGATGAAATAATTTGTTAAAGCAGTTTGTGGTTTAGTTGGGCCTGCTGGATTTTACCCTGTATCCTTTCCATGTGGTATTCTTGTGGTGACACACTGGATCTTACCAACTGTACTGTGGTCGATTAGTTTTGTTGTGATTGATTGGTTATTTTAAAGAAGTTAAGAAGTCTGCTATTCGTATTTTGTATGGTTTGGATGCACAAACTCTTGTGTGTGTTTGTGTGTGTGTGTGTGTGTGTGTGTATTAGAACTGAATCTATGCATAAAATTGTTTGATTGTAGTATAACTTTTAGTAAATATATCCAGTAATCCAAAGTGGTTTTCACATATAATATTCCCATCATCCATCAATGTCTGAGTAGTCCAGACATTCCACAATGACTTCAAACTTGAGTCCTGAGATGTTTACATTTCAACCATGACAGGTCATGACAGTTTATTGTAGCATTAATATTAGCTTAATTTTCTACAATCATGAATGAATTTGAGCACTAATTATTTACATATTCTCTTCTATGAATGTCTCAAGTTTACATTTTCATTGTGGATCATCTTCCTTTTGACATCAAGTTTGTTAATTTCTTTGTTCAGGTTAAAAGCCTTTCTTGTGTATATGTGAGCATCTTCTTCCTTTCTATAAGCTTCTGTGAATCTCCATTTTTCTTTTTGTGTGTGTGTGTGTATAGATTTTCTGCTTAGCACATCGTTTCAAGAGAAAGCTCCCTTTGGTTATTTGAGTGCAATTTTGCGACCCTGTATTTAATTGAAAATGTAGAGTATTAAATTAGATTTCTGCTATTAATCCTTTGATAGATTAGCATGAAATGATGACATATAACTTCCATATTACCATATAATGATGTTTAAAAAAAACTATATGTCACCTAAAATCAGTGAAATTTATAAACAACTTCTATAATTTTGCTTAGAAGAAAAATACATTTTTTACAAACCTATCAGTAAAATATTTAAAATTTATGTATAGTAGAAAATCTTAGTCTTTGTTATTTATTTGTTTATTCAGCAAATAAAGAGTGCATGCAGATTTTGGTGGCATGACTGAGGAAGTCACATGATGAATAGATATAACAACAGATGAGTGAAAACCGGTGCTTCAGATAGGTAATTAGTCCTTAGCCCACAGCTGGAAGGGTTTTCACTCAAGTTTAGTAAAGGGCTGACCCACCAGTGTCCTTCAGAGAGTCTACCTCCTCACCATCTGTAGATGATTAGGAAGACAGAAATGACACAGAATCCAGCTTGACAGCATCTAGAAAAACCATTCTGTAAGTGGAAAACTTTATAAAGCATGGACCAAGCTATGAAGCTCAGGGAGAGGCTTGGTGAAGGAGACAGCAGTGGCGTGGAATGTTTCTTCTTTCCAGAATGTCTTCTTAGCCCATAAATATATATTTTTGATGTAAGATTTGTGTAAAGAAATTGTTGTGATTTGACTCTGTCAAGAGTCACTGATTCAGTCATGCTGAAGAGGACATCTAACCAGGAACCAAGGGACCTCAGAATGTGAAGGAGGCTAGGGGTGGAGAGTCACAGACACGAAGTGAGGAAGAATGAGAGTGACCTAAGGTACAAGGCTGCACTTTAGTCAGGGCGGAAAAACTTGTGTGTAATGAGCATGAGTTAGCAAGACTAGATTAGAGCATCATCCAATATGAAATTTCTTCTGACTCTAGAGGCAGAGGCAGAGGCAGGCAGGTCTCTGGGTTCCAAGTCAGCCTGGAAACCCACTGTTGAAATCAACTAATCAGTCAACCAATCAATCAATCAAACAAACAAACATAGAAAAAAAAAAAAGAAAGGAAGAAAGGAGAAAGAAGAAAAAAGGAAAGAAAAAAAGGAAGGAAGGAACAAAGGAAGGAGAAAAAGAGAAAGAAAGGACAGAGAAAGAGAGAGATAGAGACAGATGAAAGAAACTTCTCATGTCTTTTGTATCCTTAACAGGTCCATCTTGACACTTGACCTTTTAATGAGCCTCACTTACCAGCCAGAAGGAAAATTGAGAGGCTTATCAGGCATTTTTGGCTACTAATTTCTCTGCCTTTATTACATCTGTGCAGGAAGGGCAGTGATTTAATTTCAAAGACATTTACATTTATACTGGAATGGATTAACATTTTCATACCCCAAATTACAGGTCATTTATTAACTGAGAACCTGCTAGAGGGAACATTTCACCTCCTAGGGACATTACCAGCACACAGAACCTGCAGTATGAGTCAAGATAACACTAGATAAGCAAGCAGGATCCCTTTTCTTTACACCCTGCTTAGTTCAGCTCAGTAATTAAAGCTGTTTTCTTCTGACTGTCACTACTTGGTACAAATGCTGGTGATCAGAGCTATAACGTGATGAGTTACAAAGTCCCAGTCGTAGCTGTGCAAAGGCAGCAAGGTTTTTTTCCGTAATCAAAGCAATTTGCAACAAAGAATCCCTGTGAACAATGTAGCTAAGCTTTTCCCTGCAAAGGTCTCAAGAGAAAGAGAAACGAAAACAGGAGGAGGAAAAGGACAGAGATGAATAAGACAGTAATAAAAAATTAGAATAATACAGTTATATTGGAAAAATCTATACTTTTTAAAAGATGTCAGAGAAGATTACTCTAACATCCTTTCTTATGCTAATTTCTCCATCTTCTTGACACAATGAATTCTCTCTTTTGCCTGTCAACTGTGTTAGGTCATTGCTTACCCTGGTTTCTACAAACACTGTCTTTCTGTGTGATGATGATTAAGCTTCATTGTCAGTTTGACTGATTTCAAATCATCTAGAGACACACCTTCTGGTGTAGCTGGGAGGTTGTTTTCAGAGAGCTGTAGCTTTGGAGGAGTCCAACTGTGCCATAGGATGGAGTCTTAACCTGGATAAAAGTGAAGATGCGAACAGAAAGCAAGCAGAGCAGCACCCCCATTTATGTGTCTGCTTTCTGACTGTGGGTGTATAGTGACCAACCACTTCAGGCTCCTGTAGCTGCAGGTCTAGCCATTATGCACTGCATCCAGTCTTTAATCCCAAACCAGGATAAATCCATATTCCTTTAGGTTACATCTGTCAAAAACTTTCTTACAGTGATGAGAAATACAGCTGACAACCTCTGCCTCTACTTCTGTCTTTAACACTTAGGCTACCTGTCTCCTTGTTGGAGACATTTGTGAGAGTGCTTCATGACGAAAGATGCAAAAAGAACATAACAGTACTGATGAAATCAACCTCTGTGCATAACAAAAAACTATGTGTTCTCAAGGTATGGGAAACCCATACGCACACCTACTATGCTGCAAACAAGTTAAAAAAAATACAATTTTTCAAATCTCCTTCGTGTTCATGCCTCTCGTACATGGCTCCTTTGCCATACCTTTTTTTGGGGGGAAAAAAAAACATTGAAATATCCCTTCGCATTATTTCCATTTCCCTATCATATGATCTGATGTAGAATATCTTTCTGTATGCTGTGAATATCATTGGTTAATAAGTTCTTTAATAGCCTTTGGTCCTTAAATTGTATGTCCACTGCTGACTTTACCTGATTTTAGTGGATAATTACAACCCAAAGGTCACAAGCATAACCCTGGATAAACATTCAGGTTAAACTTTCAGGTTCCAAACTGAAAGTTATGGACCTGGGCAAGTGGGGTGGGGTGGGCAGTAGAAGGGTATCGATAAGGACTAGAGGCAGATAAGAGAGAATGGGCAGACCGAGTGATCAGAATGGGTTACATAATGTGTGAAATTGTCCAAGAATAAATGTCATCAAAACATCTTTAATTTCTAGAACACTCTCTTTGGAAGGATACTCTCAGATTCTCACTCATACTTTTCCCACTTCTATGTCTATCTTTCTTCACCACAAATTCATCTTTCTCTGCTCTTTTTCCTGCTTTGAAATCAGGATTATTTTCCCGCAAGTATTATAAGAGCTTTAATTAATTATAATTTAAAAATGCTACAAATACAATATTATTCTGTAGCAAAGTAGTTATATTTAGAATTGTGGTCTTTGAGAATGTAGTACAAGTTAATTATTTTCTTTAAAAATGGTCAGGAGAGTACTTACTTGGGGTTCTTTAATATTGCTTCAAAAACTTACATATTGTGACTTAGTTTCTTCATTGCATCAGACACTGGAGTTTTTAATTATGTGTAACTTTTGCAAACATATTTGAAAAACCCAATAATCTGTCAAAAATTAGAAAATTATTGTAACGAGACAGAGCTCTGAAGTCATAGACTTACATGATACAATTTATTCTTAGTATATCGTAAGATATTGTCATTAGGATTTCTATGATTCAGACCATTTTTCTCCAATTTTTTTTCTAGTTGTTCTGCATTATGGTGAACAATGACCTAATCATTTTTTAAATTAAAGTTAATGTGTCCACATACATCTGACATTTAAAATGACATTTTGTCATAAAGGAATGTAATAATTTAGAATAAGACAATTATTAAACTTACTGAAAATAAATACCACCAAGTTTATTCATTATGAACTGTATGACAACATGTTCAGTGTTTGAATGGTTGAATTAAGTTTGATTTTTTTTCTAATTGCTCTGAGAGCTGAATGTGTCCATATTTTCTAATTTTAGGGACAATATCTTTTCTCTTAAAGATACCACATATCTTTATTATTTCAGAATTTTGAATTATAGTTGTTTGATAGTTTTATGTTTTAAAGTTAAAGAAATTGAATTTGGTATTAAAATACTTGCATAGTACTATATTTACTCAAGAAATATTACTTTGCAAGAATAATATCCAGCCTTTAGTAGAACTGTCTTAATAAAGAATATTTATCAAATAACACGCACAATTTTTATAGCTTATGATAGAAATCTCAAGGTAACAATGGAAAGCAATACACTCAGTCTAAAGAAGACAAAATATCAGCCAATTATACAGTCATTTCTTTTAGGAAACTGAAATTATATAACTAGGAATGTAAAGATTTTCTATGCATAATTACTAGACTTCATGGCTATTTTAAAAACAGGACTAGAAATTTTTAATTATGTTCCACAAGCCCATTTAAGTCTTTTGAATACTTATAGACTAGCCTGTGTTTGTATAGTCTCATGTTTGGGCTTAGATAGAAAATCTTTGAGAACAAACCAGCTAAACATCTTAAAACCATTTAATATCTATCTTGAAAATGGCCATAATTTTCTTTATATATTCATAGTCTTTGTAAATAACATAATAAATGCATTACTTCTCTTTCAGCAGTAAGAAAAATGATCCAAAGAAAAGTTTAATATGATTTTTATATCTATGCTGCTAGATTGCTTCAGTTAAAAACACAATGTTCTAATATCTGCGGCTGTTCTTTATGGACACCAAGCTGCTGAGAGTGGGGAGATGTGTTTTACTGCAAACAATAATTCTCAAATAAGTTTTAAAATAGATTTGTCATTTCCACAGGTTTTGGCATTATACCTATCTTACATATTGGGGACAATCTCATTGGTCCTTTCTGGGCTGCATTATTAACATGAAAAGTGTAGGTCATAGATACTTGAGCTTATTAGAAGGGTTAAATGTATTGGGAATGTAAAATTCTCATCACAGTACTTGGTCCACAGTAAGATCTTAATTCCTTAAAGTTATACACTTCATAGTAAGAGTCATTCTCTAATGATTTAA
The DNA here is from genome assembly GCA_004025045.1 of Sigmodon hispidus. Lineage (NCBI taxonomy): Eukaryota > Metazoa > Chordata > Mammalia > Rodentia > Cricetidae > Sigmodon > Sigmodon hispidus. The sequence goes on from PVIH01010365.1 coordinate 33,998, forward strand.
GCTAGAATCTTAGTATGATAGAAGCCTGAATGACTTTATTATATTGTTTTCTTCAGGAAATTTAACAGTTCACTTGAGCCACTTTGTGCATAATGAGGCCTTGTCTGCTATTTTAGAGTTTGATACTCTTATGTTGTAAAAATGTAGTATTCTAAAATTCTACTGTCTCTTTCCCCAAAATCTTATGCTTTGGAAAACAGCAAAATCAGACTATGTACACGTGTCTACTGCCTGAGGCATTGAAACCATCATTACTGTTGGAAATGTAAAGTCAGGCAGGAATTGTATTTCCATTAAGAACTATATCACATGTGAGGTTATCATCCTTCTTTAAGTATCTGGAAGATAAAATACTACATAGTTTATGGGTAAAAGCCTGTGTGCAAGCAAGCAATGCTATTTTATGTGGTAAATTATTATGCACCAGCTTTACTTTTATGTAGGAGGCATTAATCTAATGGGGAAACTACTATAAGTCAAAGAAAAGCTATATGTCAAAAATATCACTTATTTGTTCCTGCTCAGCATGAACATTTACATCTAGCTTCCCACAAATAAGACAGCAGCTATTTTAAGGTTATGTAATAGATGTGGGAATACGAAAAATTATGGCTAAAGCTATGGACTGGGTTGTCAATATATTTTATCTTCTTAGAGAAGATAATTTAATCATAAAAAGTGTATTGCCTGGGTTCAATACAGTGAGCTCCAATGTTCAGATTGTTATGAAAACTGTGTTAAGAGGTATGGGGAGGATAGGATAAATAAAACTAAAGACCTTTCAAAAAGACATAAATAAAAGCTCACACACACACACACACACACACACAGAGAGAGAGAGAGAGAGAGAGAGAGAGAGAGAGAGAGAGAGAGAGAGAGAGAGAATGTTTTAAAATGGAGTTACCTTACAACAAGGCAGCAATGCTCCTTCTAAAAAACTTGGGTTAATTAAAAAGGACCAGTGCCCCAAATTCTCTTTTAGAGATATTGTTTGTTAAGTGAAGTCCCATAGATAGGCTTCCGTACATGACAGCCTATTGCTATTGCTCTTGGGTACCATCCAAAGCTTGATGGTAAAAACCTTTTGCTGAAGACATCATACTTAAATCATAAAACACGGCAAAATGAAACTGCTATGGACCTCTGGCTAGTTTTCATAGTGTCAAAAGGAGCTGTGCATACTGTCAGAGGAGAAAAATAATTATCAATCATACCTACATGTGTGCTCTGAAAGCACCATTAATGTCTTCCTAGTAAGACATGCCCACTGGTGGAATAGTGGCATAAACGTTATAGGAGTAACCAGCAACTTTCTGATTAGATTTATGTCTTGTTCTATAAGGTAAAACCATTACTGGCACCATTATGGAACCAAAAGCCTATGGCTAGACAGGTCATAAACCCTAGAGGAAAACCTACTACTATTATTCTGCTAAATAGACATGGTATTCTGTAGCTCAAAAGTAGAGTGCTTGCCTGGAATGTCCAATCTAGCCTTTTAAAGAGGACCTGCCATTTAGTCTACCCAGTGGGAGGGAGTGAGCAGGCTAGCCTGCCAGCCAGCCAGCCAGCCAGCCAGCCAGCCAGTAACATGGGTTGTCCCCAAGCCCAGGTCTAGGCTCCAAGCAGTTCTACCAGCATGGTATACATAATACCATTTCAATCTGAACACTGAGTACCAAGTGGGCTCTGGTTCCACAGCTGCTTTTAAAAGGGGACAGGTTTTTTTTTTTTTTTCCTGTCCCAGGAACTTTGAGCTAAGACCTGAGCTTTTTTCAAGTTTCCAAGTACCCTGCTGCACTCAGGCTAGCTATATGTTTGGCCTGAGAGTGCCAAACAGAAGCCAAACCCACAGAAGCCAGAGAGTGCCAGCGGGCCCCTCCCTTTTTCTTTTAAATCTTTTCAGCAGCATGTGTAGCTGTGCAACCTTGCTAAAGACTACAGGTCAGATAACAATGGAGCTCAAAACCCAGTACTTGCCTTGGTGTTACACCAGTGTCACTTACGGGCCAAACATCACCATTTCATTGAGAAATCATCCCAATGACCTGCACACCAGTCATTACAACTGAAAATCATACCTGAGATATAGTTCCAATCCCTAGAAAATGAACATCTACCTCCTGTAGAGGCCAATTTGGATGTCATGATTGTGTTGTGATTATAGACACACCCATGTCTAGTAGGCCTTCAATTATAAAACCCTTACCTTTGGCATTTGTTTATTTATGGAAGTCGGTCAGAATATTTGTTTTATGGTTTTTCTTAGAATTTTTGATTCCTCCTTTAAAGCTGTTCTATCTCCCAGTGACATACAGTTTCTTACATTAAGCAATGTACCTTCTAGTTGTTCTCAGGAGGATTTTTTCCCACGATGACTGGGAATAATTGGACCACATTTAACTTGGGGACCTGTGATTTGGGGGCCTCTCAGTAGAAGCCCCCCAAAGCATTCCCTGATTATAGATAGTTTCTTTGTTTGTATCTTGTTGATTTATATTTGATGGTACATGTTGGACTTTGCCCCATCTTCTCCATAATTTAGAAGGTAGGAACCTTCTGTTTGAGTCATTCCTAGAATAAATATTAGTTCTAGGAGTGCCCTTTATGCAATTATTTCTTATATGGCCTGGTTTACCACAACTAAAACATTTGACACTTTGATTTCTTTTCATGACTTTAGAAATTGTTTGTTCTACTCAAGACTCATCATCATGGTTTAAGAGGCTCCACATTAATTGTATATTGAATCCATTCTTCAGGGATGCTGATCTAATCTTTAAAGGCATAAGTAACTTTTTGCATTTTAAATCATCATTATCAAAACCAAAGATTTAAGTAGTTGTCTAAATTCTATTTCTAATTCTATTTCTCTCCATACTTATTTTTGACCTTTTAATATCTTTCTTTGAAAACAATTCTTCCCTCAAAATTTAAATTTTCCATTTTGTTATCAACAATATTTAATTTTTCTATAGTAAGTAACAAATTATCCTAAAAGCAGTCTCTGGAAGTGTCTAGAAAGAAGATGGAGCCACACTACAATGATTCTATCTGGTTCATTATGGTGCCTTTGAATTGATGTATATCACTCAATTATTGATTTTGGACTACAAACTGTTCAGGACAGTTCCAAGATTGCTTACTAAGACTATCCATCATATTATACCTCTATCCAGAACTTCAGATAGCTCTACCTAGTACCTTGAGAATGGTTACAAATGTTACAGCCAGTCCTATGAGACTTAACTACTATTTCAGTTATTACAACCCCCTCCCCAAGATACCATTGGTCCCAGAAAGCAGGAAGCAATTTTAAGAAAAACTATGCTTCTTCTCCCAATAAGTTTTGTTTTCTCAGGGTTATAGATAATTGTCATTCTGTTAGGGTGGTTATAAGTTGTATTAGGGTTATGAGGGTGGAACACTCACTGATACAAGAGAGTAAACAGTTGTGCAGTTCCTGGAAAGGCTGGACTGATCCATGCAGCTTCACTCAGTAGGTCAGATCCTCCAGCCAGGGGCACGAGAAAGAATAGAAGGGGCCATTTCTTATAATGGCCCCAATCTTAAGCTGCCCTTCAGCCATGCCCCTAATACTTGTACTTCAAGGTCATAAGTGATTCCCAGACCTACGCTGGCCAAGAGACTACACCTTTAGGTCAAGGTGATACTACGTGCTCTCCACTATAGTAATCAACTAATTTTTAATGATTTATTGTTATCCTCATAGATTAATGCATCTTTGACCCTCACCTGAGAAGCTTCTATTCAAAGTAAATGGTGATTAACAAAGACCCACAGACAGCCAAGGCACAAAGAGTAAGAATCTGTAGAAAGCTCAGCCATAAGAAGAACGTATGTATGTTGCTGTCTACTAGGACTCAGGGATTATTGTGGAAGAGGTGAAAGAAAGATTATAAGAGCTAGAGATGGTAGATGACTAAAGGAAACCTTATCTTCTGTACATGGTCAATAGCATGCACAAAATCTGTACAAACCCAAGCCAGACAAAATCCCAGCATGAAGGTGGAAATGGGGCACACAATCTCACCTAAGTTACAGAGCCATTGAGAATTGTTGGCTTCTGTGAGAAGAAGAGAGTTTTCTCTAAGAGTGTAGACCCTGGTAAGTTAACCATGCTCCAGAGGTAGGTCACAAATTCAAAAATATTTGGGTAGCCCAAATTTCCCTTGAAGAGTTAAACAATTACATCAAAGTACACAAAGTTGGGTAGTAGGGGGGGAGGGTGAAAAGGAATAAACATGTTTACCAAACTTTCATAGAACTAATGAAAATATTAAAGCAAGCAAACATATTTAAAGAAACATATTTGAAAAACATGCTAAATTCTCTTTCAAAGCTGTTAGGATATGAGTCATTGATTTTACCAGAGATGGTTCCAGGGAATTCAGCCAACCTAGAAGAACTCAGAGTCAAGAGAAAGAAGAAGACAGAGTCCAATTCTTCAATACTTTGGTAGAGTCATACCTCAGCTACCTAATAGAGACAACTTAAGCTATATGAATTGATAAATTTGATCATATAAAAAGGAAGCAATGGATAGTGATTCTTTGCTTTCTGTTTGAAAAATGATTCAAAATATCACTTGCTATTGGTTATATACCATGAAGATCTATGGGCACAATTAGTAACATCCCTATGAGAACAGAATGCATTAGTCAATTCAGCAGCTGAGCAATATAGGAGAAAATGTAGGTATGACCTGGCACCCCGCCTACTAAACACACTATACTTCTAAACAAGAAGCATGGCTCACCATGCCCCAGAAATCAGAACAGTGAAATTCTGAAATACCATGAGTAGCTGGTAGCTGCCTACAGATGAGTCTGCATGTTCTTCTACATAGAGGCACTGGTATAAGTGCGCACTATCTAATCCAAGGTAATGTGCTACCCAATCACAATTGATAGGTTTCCATTATACAAGTGATTGCTCATGCAAAGTAGATGGTGTCCTGAAACCATTTTCAAAGATGTTTATTCCCATGCCCTTTATTGGCCATTACTAGAGCACAGCATAAATTTGTGTTATCTTATTTTAGAAGTGGCTTGAGGGCTGGAGATATGACTCAGTGGTTAAGAGCACTGACTGTTATTCTGGAGGACCTAAGTTTAATTCCCAGCATCTACATGGCAGCTGACAACTGTCTGTAATTCCATCTGACACCCTTCCACAGTTATACATGCAGGAAAAACATCACTTCACAAATAAAATTTTTTAGAAGTAGCTTGAAGGTGTCTTTAGTATGGGTGAAAATTATAATGGATGAAAATTATAATTTATCAGGTGGAAGATATTCCAAAATGTGGTGTTAGGAAAAGGTTTATTTGCTGCATAGCTGTCAGGGACCAAGACCCTGGCTTGAGCCTCTAGGCCTCTAGCTAAAGGTTCCCGTGGGAACTGACTGAGAAACCAACCACTGAGCCAGCACAATGTTCTCCCAAGTAGAATAGACATTCTCCCAAATAAAATAGATGTTCTCCCAGGTAGAATAGATATTCTCCCAAAGTAAAATAGATGTTCTGGTTTGTGTCATAGTAACAGAGAAATAACTCTAAAGAATAGAATAACAGGAACATTCTGTGGCTAGGTTACTTAGCAGTCCTCCCATAAAGGTAGCTCTGAAGAATAGAATAGCAAGAACATTCCATGGTTAGGTTACCTAGCAACCCTCCCGTGAAGGGTTGCTAGGTAACCTAACCAGTTACCTTTTTACTCTCCCAATATCCTGCTCCCCTGGCCAACTTTCTGCAGGTGTTTGAAGATTGCCCCCTCCCCATATTCTGCTATATAAGCATGTATAGAAACGTAATAAATTGCAGCTCGATCAGACTCCCATTTGACCTTTGTGTCTCCCTTTTCTTCATTCTCTCTCGTAGGTGGTCTCCCATGTTGAAGCCCCGCAGGTCGGGACACAAAGCTATGATATAATGAAAAGTTTATGGAAATTTGTCTATTCAAAAATGTATTTTTCTACTTTAGGTAACATGTCAGTATCTTCATTTACTTTTTGAAATTCCTTGACTTACATGATGTGTATGAAACAATTTTTTTCAGATATGGCCCCTTCCTTCAGTGACAAGCTTGTGACTTTTTTCTGGAGACTTGTTAAACTATGATCTAAACTATTAAGAGGTGAGTTGGGGCTCTTGGCAGCCATTTTGTCAACATGAAGCAGACCTGATTCAACAAAAAGAAAATGTGAAACATTCAGATTGCTACTAATAGAGAATAAGATCTTATCCATAGATTTTTCATAAACATACTGTCACATATAACACTATACACATCACTATCTTCTCTGAATCAGTTTCTTCTGAAAGTTTTTAGAACTATAGAATTCAAGATAGCTTACTATTTCACAGTAAGGAAAAAGAATGAGTTCACTATCAAGGTACAGTCTCCTCTAAATGGAAGATACCAGAGCTCTGCTCAGGCATCATTGCTATACTGTTTTGGTTAAAAGAAAATGATAGGTTCCATCTAGATTCAAGAGAATGCAACTATAGAAAAAGTATGAGTATGAATAAATAATAATCAAAGAAGTCATCTAGATATTAGGTTAAAGCAGTACCAAGACCCTCCCTTCAGTATCAAGGTTAAACAAGATATTCCTCTATAGGACACATGTCCCCAAAGCCAGCTCATATACTGGAGATAATTCCTGGTCCCACTGTGAAAGGCCCCACCAATTTCTTGAGCCACACAACTGTCATCTTCATTTAGAGAACCTAGTTCAGTCCTATGCAGTTTCCCCAGCTGTTAGTCCAGAGTCAGTGATCTCCCAGTATGTTGGATCAGCTGTCTCTGTGGGTTTCCCCACCATGATCTTGATCCCTTGGCTCATATAATCCCTCCTTCCTCTCTTCACCTGTATTGGGAGCTTGGCTTGGTACTTAACTGTGGATCTCTGTATCTGCTTCCATAAGTTGCTGGATAAAGATTCTATGATAACAATTAGGATGATCATCAATTTGATTACAGGAGAAGACCAGTTAAGGTACCCTCTTCACTATTGCTTGGAGTCTTAGCTGGGGTTATCCTTGTAGATTCCTGGGAGTTTCCCTAGCACCAAGTTTCTCCCTAACCCCTAAATGGTGTCCTCTGTCAAGGTGTCTATTTAGTTGTTCTCCTTCTCCATCCCTCCCCCAACTTTACCATCCTGGTCCATCATGTTCTCTTCCCACCTCCCCTTACTCCCCACCCCATGCTCCCAATTTACTCCAGAGATCTTATCTTTCACCTCTCTGATAGTTAAGAACCAACATTTGGCTTTCATCCCTGTGCTTATGATTATATCTTCATGATAAGATGGCCAGAATGACTTATAGGGGAGAGCAAATTCTTAAAGACAAGACGAAAATAACTAAAGAACACTAAGCAGAAATGGCAACAGCTGAGTTGAATTCAGTCATACTATAGAGACCTGGCAAGACGCAAAAAGTGTCTCTTTGGTATGTATAATACTGACCTCTAGAAGCACACTAGAAAGCCATGCTAGGTGAACATGTTCTAAAGATCTGCTATAATATGTGTTGCTTACAATTAACAATATGGTATCATGTCCTGAATGGGAGTAGTTCTTATATAACATTTTCCTACAATAGACAAAAACACATAGAAATGATACAACAAAGCTTTCGAAGGCCTTAGATGCCTCTATTACTGTAACTATAGTGAGGGACCCATAGAGATTTGCATGTATTCAAGCTCATCATATGATGTACTGTCACTACTGTACCTCACTAGAACTACAAAAATATGTCCAATCAACAAAATTCAAATATCAGTGTAAGTGTGTTCCTGGCACGCATGGTGCCAGATGAAATGCAAAAAATCTGAGCGACAGCCACAGAACACCTGTGCGACAGGCACAGCTGTGGCCCAACACGCCCCAGGCATGGCTATGTAGATCTGTGCCCATCCCTTCTCTTAAAAAGAAATGCCATGTGGCAGCCAGTTTCCTTTCTTCCTTCTCCCCCCCAACTCCCTTCTCCAGGTACCCGAACTGCCTAAAATAAACCCTTGTATATCACCTGGCAGTGAGTGTGTGTGTCTCGCACAAAAAACTAACAATCAGAAATATTTAGGTAATGTTGGTTAGATACCTCTTATTGTAATGAAAAAAGAACCACTATATTTTAAATGAAACAATTCTTTTGTGGCTATAACATTATTTTCCAAATAGACTTTAAGACTTTAAATATTTCTCAATAAAATTGAATTCATACATAATTACTAAATGAAAATGCTAATAATATAATTCTTGGCATATTTCTTCACCTGAAATTTTACTCATTTATTAGATTTTAAAGAATAAATAAAAGGACCTGGGCTATGGAGATAGCTTAACACTTAAGGACCCTTGTAGCAGATATGGTTTCTATCCCAGCACCCACATCAGACCACTCACAAGCTATCACTCTAGTTCCAAGGGATGACTCTCCAGGTTTCTGCAGATATTGCACATACATAGCATACATACAAGCAGGTAAGCACACACATATGCACAGAAATAAAAAGAAAATAATTTCTTAAGTCCTTTACTACTGCAATTATATTTATTTGTAAGAAATGCTTCATAGAAAACTGAGAATTTTTATTTGAAAATTATTTTATTTTATTCTAGTTCATAGTCATGTATCATAATTGTTTTATCCAAGATGCAATAAGGATATTACAGTATCATTTTGAAACAGATTTGGAAAAATAGATTTCTCCTACCAAGATACATGGTTTGTGAGACAAATTACTGACATCTTACTTCTAAGACTAAGCAACATCCAGTGCTTTATAGAACTCATTTGTGAATACATGCTGTTATACTTTTCACAGATGAGTAGACTGATGCCTAGAGAAATCAAGTCCCTCACACATATCCATGCAACTAATAATGAAAAGTATATACTAGAGAAGCTGAGTTCCTTACACAACTGTGCAGTTCACAGCAAGCAAGCATAGGATATTGAGTCTCTCACACATAGCCAAGCAACGGGTAACAGGTGAATCCTGATTTTATTGGAGACTTTGAGTTCTTTACATGTAAACCACAGAGCGATCAATAAGGAACAAATATTGGATTTGAAATTTATATAGCCTCTGAATTTTCAAAACATCAAGACATGGTTCCGTTTTATCATTATCTTTTGTCAGTTCATTCTGTTGATTGACCTCTTTCCTTTAGAATTTTATAGGATGCACCAACAAGCCATTAAGCACACTGATAATGCGCTTCTCAAAAATACCATTTGCTTCTTGGCTAGCCCAAGCTAAGCCCTGAGTTCAATTCTTAGTACTTGTAAAAACCCTCTGATAAATGCCCAATTTCATTATTAACAGTGTGTTTCTCTAAACAGGGCACAATCTTGCCTAACTATGCCACTGTCTACCAAATACCTCCTTTCTTCCAATTAACCGTAACACAGTTGTTATTTCCTTCTGAGCCTGTAGAAGTAAACAGATTTTTTTGACCTGCTGTTTTTCTATGGGAGTGTAAAAATGTTCTAAGGTGATATAAAGATGTCTTTACCATGGCAGTCATTTCCTTCTGCTTTCTCAGACAGAATTGATAGTATTCCTATTGAAATGTATTTTTACTAGGAGATTTTTCAAGCAACCTAAGCTTTTTTCTAACTTTCTCCTTACAATATTTTCTATCTCTGCACTAAAATTCATCAAACCTAATTCACATACTAAGTTTGTTATGACAATCTCACATTTGTGACTACATATTTTCATTTGAGTTTTTTATTGTAGATATAACAAATTACCACTGATTTTGCAGCTTAATGACTGCATAGTTTTACTATCCTGTAAAATATAAATCCAACATAGATTTAACTAAGCTAAATTCAAGTAATTTATGAGCATGTTTTCCTTTCTGGAAGCCCTAGGAAACATCCTAGCTTGTTGTGGTAATTAGAATGAGAATGTGCCCCAGAAACTCATACATTTATATTCTTAATGCCCAATAGAACTGTTTGGAAGGATTAAGAGGTGTATTGGAGTGGATGTGTCTTCATTGGAGGAAGTATGTTGCTAGGGGTGAGCTTTGATGTCTCAAATTCTATGCCAGGTCCAGTCTCTTTCTCTCTTTCTCTCCTTCCTCTCTCTCTCTTTTCTCTGCCTGTGGATCAGGATTTAAAGCTCCCAGCTACTGATCCAGTCCCATGCGTGCCTGCTTTCTGCCCTGATATAATAGACTATGATAGTGGACCAACCCTCTAAAACTGTTAACAAACCCTCCCTCAATAAAATGCTTTCTTTAATGGTTATGGTTTCTCTTTACAGCAATAGAATAGTGGATTAGACACTTGCCTTTTCTGTCTGAGGTCACTCATGTGACTTAATGTATTTCCTTTATCCATCTCCAATGACAAACTAGCTACATTTCTCACCTTGGATGGGTTTGCTCCATGTCACCCTCTTCTCCTTATTGCATCTCCCTTTTGCTTATGCTGGCTACCTCTAGATTATTAAGTCTGTTATATCAACTAAATTCCTTTGGCCAACTGTAAAATAAATTCAGTGATGTTTATAAGTACCAAGAATTCAGGTATAGGCATCTTTGGGTGGAATAGTCTGTTTCTACTGATCAATTCAGAGATACGTAAGTTACATAAAAACTTGAAAAGACTTCTTGAAGTCCAAACTAAAGTTAATGCAAGACATGGAAAATTCATTCATCACAACCATGTAAAAATGAAAGGCCTTTTTTGAGTAGCAGGAGAATTTCATTTCTACATATTTGTGCTCATCTGAAGACTACATTTTCACATTTCCCACCTAGCCTTGAACCATGCTTCTGACTATGTGAACTATAGTCTGCATTATAGCTTAATATCAACTGTCTAGCCAAGGGTTCTAGCCCTTTCCATTCCACAATCTTTTATATAAGTATGTTCATGGTCAGTGTTGCTTATGTAGTCATGGAGACAAGATGATACTTTAAGCCTGAGCTTTCAGGCTTTTCTTGATTTGTTCAGAGAGCTAATAGTTTACCCTTTGTGAACTATATGGTACCAGTCGTCACTACCTAACTCTTCTACTGTTGCACAAAAGCAGTCACAGAAAATATGTTAAAATATAAGCAGGTTGTATTCCAAAACACTTTAAATACCAAAAGAGATGGCAAGCCAGATTAGATGGTAACTTTCTGACCCCTGCTATAGGTGAAGAGGAGCAATATGGGGAGAAAAACCCTGGATTCCTGGATGACAGCCTTCAGGAAGAGCTTTACAAAAATAAAAATATGTAACCAAAAGGTACTTGAGAGGCAGAGCAGGCAGATCTCTGTAAATGAAAGGCCAGCTTGGTCTACATAGCAAGTTCTAGGACAGGCTCCAGAGCCATACAGTAAAACTCTATCAAAAAAAAAAAAAAAAAAACAACCAACTTTCACAAGTACCAGTATACAAATGGGCAAACTACTAAAATCTACCTGCTAGCCAAAGATTAGTATTCTGAATTAGAAAGTCCTTTTTTACAATTAACTAAAGAGGATACTCAAATAATCTAACAGAAATGCAGGCAAAAATGCTAAGACAACTAGGCAAAAAGTAAATGCAAATGAATACAGATAAAGACGAGTAGAAATTAATCATGCTGAATAGGACTTATTTTCCATGTTCAAATGTACACCAATGAAATAAAAATAAAAAGTATTAAACCCCATGTTGCTATAATAAAATACTTTACACAAGCAATTTGGGGAGTGAGGAGGGTTTAATTTGGCTCCCCACTGTGAGGTCAAGGTCCCATCAGAGACCTCAAGTAACTCAGTTACTGTGGCAGGAGATTCAGTGTGACTTTGTTATTCTTTGGTATATTGGGAAGCAGAAAAGTTCAAAAAGCAGAAGCAGATGTCAATTCCAAGGCTGGTAGCCTTGACCTACTTTTAGCTAGCTAGGCCAGTCTCCAAAGCTCTATAACCTCCCAAAACAGTTCCATCAGCTGGGAACTAAGTGTATAAACACATAAGCCTATGTGAGAACATTTCACATTGAAATGATAACATTTTATTCCTGATCCCTAAAGGGCCATGGCACTCTCACAATGCAAAATACATTCAGTCAAACTTGAAAATACCTTGTACTCTTAACAGTGCTAATGCCTTTCAAAAGTGCCAAGTCTCTGCTGAGACTCAAGTTAATTTCTCAACTGTGAACCCCTGAAAAACCCAAAAGCAAGTTGTATTATTTCAGTATATAATCACAACAAGTATGCATTCCTGCTTGAAAAGGAAGCAAAATAATCATAATAAGGAATGAGCAGATGAAAACCAACTGACTAGCAGGGTAGAAATTAATTGCTATAGATCTGTGCCCAGTGTTTGTGGCATGTGGTGGTATTGTTTAAGATCTATTAGGCCTTGTGCACATAATTCTGCCAATGGCAGGATAAATGGACTCTCTCTAAAGCTGTCTCTATTCAGTGCCTCAGCCTTTCCTTGGCAGACACCTCAACTAGTATTTTCAGTTTCCTGGGTTCTCCATTGCAACTTAGGTTTTCGTCTACAGAGCTTTACCACATACTTGCTTCTCAGGGGATCTGATCTGCTGTACTGTGCCTTTCCTTCCCGCATCTCCTGAATGCAAGCTTCTGTGACACCATAATATAATAATTCACAGAATGTAACACTGATGTCTTTTAACAGAGTTCCCAATATAGTCCTGATCTTCTCTGAAACCTCTTACTCACAGTGTTTGCATTTCCCTCAGCATTCTGGTCTTTCAAGCTTTCATCAAAATGACCCTTTAAACTCTGTTTGCAACACTCCAGGTATTGTCTATTCCATAGCTTCTGTAGGGAGCAGAAGAGGCCCTAAGTGTGTGAAGTCCTGCATAAATATGTGTTTGACATAGGCATCATCCTTTAGAGGACATTTGGCATAGCCAGTTCCTTGTATAGGCTATGCTCAAAAGGGGTGATAAAGTTCTCCTTTGAAGCCTTAGTGCTTATGGACAATTGATCAGTGTGTGCTAAGACTAAGAAGGGCAGCATCCTCCTCCTAGATATTTGCAGCCAGTCTGCTTGCCTACAGAGACCTCCTACACATATCTCCTACTGAGACTAACTAAGCCCTGACTTGTATTATATCTAGCATGGCAAGGTTCCAGGTTACAGCTGTTAGAGAACCACACCTGATCCTCACTTTACTATACCCATGTCTGTCCTATCTTTGTTCCTAGTCAGGGTTCTGGCACTCAAGCTACTTAAGACCCTACAAGCCTCAATCTGTTCCAGACTCCTTCTATATACCAGCTCCAAAGGCCTAAACCACATGGCTGGGTTATCACACACTTACCCTGTTTCTCAGTACCATTTGTGTGTGTGTGTGTGTGTGTGTGTGTGTGTGTGTGTGTGTGTGTGTGTGTGTGTGAGAGAGAGAGAGAGAGAGAGAGAGAGAGAGAGAGAGAGAGAGAGAATGCTTTTTTTTTTAATCACTATGATTAAGCTCCCAAGAAAGGCTTATTTGGCTCACAGTTCCAAAGGTTAGAGTCCATTATGGTGGGAAAGACACAAACCCTAGAACTGCTCACTCCATAGCAGCACGACCTTGCTGCACTGTCTGTTCACACTTGGTGGATCAGGCAGCAGAGAGCATGAGGCAAGAATCAGAAGTGGTACCATCTTCAAGACTGCTTCCCAGTGACCCACTTCTGATACCTGGCCTATAGCCTCAAAACACCTCAGACATCACAAGACATCACAAACAGCTTTATGGTCCCAAGAATTCAAATACATGGGCCAGTAGGAAACATTAAGCATTCAAACCATAATGCATGGTGTAATGCATTGTCACAAAATTGGTTAGAATTTTTTTTCTAGAATATGCAATATTTGAGAACATACATGCACAAATTACCATATATCACAGATGAATATAAAGTGCTTTTAGAGAATTGAGCAGAATCTTACAATGACTATTAAGACATTAAGAAATGCATTTTAGCCAAGCAATTTTATTTCTTCTCAGTCTATTCTGAGATGCTAGAAGATGCTCAGTGTTATGAGAATTTTACATAATTATACATTTTATAAAATAAAAACTTTTGTGGACATTTACAGCCATAGAGAAGCTTAGTAAATAGTAGAATGACATGGAAATTATTAAAATATTTGGAGAACTTTTAAACAACATGGAAGCATATTTGTGACTCACTAACCTAATAAAATAGCTATAAAACATATATCATAGAATCATATCCTTATTAATGAAAGAATGCATATAGGCTCCAAAGTGACAATAGAATTATTGCTACATGAAAGTGGGATAATAAATGATTTTCATTTTACTTAATTTGCATTTCAGTGTTACCTAATGCTCTATTGAATTCTGGCGTTCCTTCAACAATGAAAAATAAAATATGGTTTGTACATAAATAATAAGCTAAAACCAAGAAGGTATTTGCAACTGATAAATATTTATTGTGTGTCTATTGTGTGCCAAGTACCTTCTTAGAGACTGAAATAAAATGAAATGTGAGACAAGATCTTTGCCTTATAGTTTACTTTTTGGTAGAGGATGTAGATATTTCAAAAGTATGTAAGTAAAATTTTAGGATATTAAAGATAATAAGATCTGCCATGGAGGAAATAATCAGGTGAGATTTGAACTGAGTCCCAGAGGAAGAGAAGGAGCCAACAGGTGAGGGGAAATGAAGAGAGTGCATCTGGCAGGGAACAGGTGAGAGATCCAGGATCAGCAAAGAACTTGGGAAGAGAAAGAAGAATTAGGCAGGTGGCTAAGGTGACAGATTGAGTGGTCATTTCAGAGAATGTCAAGAAGTCAGCAAGGACAGAAAAAGCCAAAACCTGAAACTGTTAGTAAATACTCTGGGCTTTTTCTAAGCTAAAACCAATAACAATAATCAAAAATAAACTGTGATGTTTCTGGTGCATTGAAGTGATATTTTCTGCCTGTTACTAAGAACTGAAAGTCAAAAGCACAAAAGATGTAGAGAAAGAAAAGAAAATGCAACACAAGTTGGGGAAGTGGCCAAAGAATGGGAAGAAGTATAAATTAGTGAGAAACAGAGAACAATGCTCCACTGGACTAGCTAGGAAACAAAACAGTTAATTCAAATGCATTTTCATTTCTTAGAGTAGCAAAGTTGAAGGAAGAAGTTGAGTATGGCGTGAGGCTACAGCCAGCCACAAAGTATGGGCTGTACATCGATAAATTCATGAAAAAGCAATTGTAATAGTCAAAAGTGTTTCAAAATTATTTGTCATGTTGCTTCCTGTACTTTTGTAGCTGTCTCTCCCATCATTCCTGGCCTTCTGAAAGTGTTTGCTGTTGATGGAGATGAGGTGTAAGGTGCTGACCTTAGGGTTAGATAGAGTAAGTTTTTAAGACAGTGGTTCTCCTTTATAAGAAGACATAATTAATTTATTTTCTCCTTTATACCATCCATTTTTCTTCAAAATTCAAATAAAAGGCATTAACTTTAAAGTTAGAAAAATTTGTTATAGCATAAGATGATATCATTGGGAGAACATGTTAAAAAATTTTTTTGAATTATATACGTTGACTTCCCAACTTTTTCCTTTTTATAACTTTCAAGCCTAATTGTCATTATAGAACCTTTATTCAGCAATGGATAGAGGCAGAAGCAGAGAACCATAGCTAAGCTCTAGGGCCAGCTGAAGAGAGAGAGAAGAAAGAACATATGAACAAAGGGATCAGGATCGTGAGGAAGAGGCCCACAGAGATGGCTGACCTGAGCTATTAGGAGCTCACTGACTCAGAAACAATCACTGAGGAACCTTCCGGGAAAGGAACTGAACTCTCCAAAGGTAGACGACTGCCAAATGGTGTGGGTAGTTTGTGGAGCTTCTTGAAGTAGGATAAGACTATGTTCCTGGTGCATTAACTGACATCTCAGAGCCCATTCCCTACAGAGGAAGATCTAACTCAGCCCTGATACTCGGACCTACCTCAACCGGATATGCGAAACTGAACTGGCCCACCTTGGGACTTCTTACACTCCTTGGGGAAAGGATCGGGATCTGGGATGGGATGGGGGGAGGTTGAGGGAGAACTTGGAGAAGACTGAGGAAGGAAGGGAGGGGAAGCAGAGGTAGCTATGGAAAAATCTTTTTAAATAAAAAAAAGGGAAAAATGTATTTTCAGGGAAAATAAAGTATCAACAGAGTAGAGTATCCATATACAGAAGAAAGGTATTATTTTTAAAGTAATAAAATATTAAATATGAATAAACATATTTTACATAAAAAAGATTTTAGGGACATGGGCTAAGAGCATTTCATATTCTTCCTGGTTCACAACCACAAATTTACTTAAACTTCAGGGTATTTAACACCCTCCTCTGATCTCCTCCATGTAGGCACCTAAATACACATGGCATAACCCTCCCACAGAAATTCAGGCCTATGCATTTAAAAATTGGAAAAATCAGCTACTATGGGCTTGATTCTGCACTCCAAAAAAAAAAAAAAATAAGGACAACATATACTTCAGAGTACTTTTGTGAGGCTCAAAGGACATTTTGAAAATCCTTCACTAGTTATTATTATATTGCTATGTTATATTATTATAACTATAATACAGCCAAAATATCAATGTTTTCTCATACTAAATGTTAATCACTTTTATTTTCATTTTACAAGATTGTTTCTCCCATCATGTGATATTTACAGGATAACAAATGCATAAAATCATCATGATTGTAGTTGTGCAAATGAGAAAATTAGCTATGGAAAATGCACCCTAGCAGATGCTCAATTTTCTGTGATTCCACAGTCCTCATGCTAAATACAATTGTTTGGATACTTCAGTGTTTCCATCCTTGCCTTTGTTGCTCCAGTTTATTATAGACAAAACCTCTCATCTGTCCATCATCGATGCACTGAAACGGTAATGGTGCTGTCTACACTAAGAGTGTAGACAGGCTTGTTGAGGGGATTCTTTTGAACAGATGTTAAAGGATGGTTCTACAGGAAATTAAAACAGAAAAAAATAATAAATAAAAATAAGAGCAATCTAGGCTGAGCATCTTAGGTTGAAGAGTTTAGAAAATATTTTTTTGTCAAGAGATAGGCATTGGCTAGCCTAGGGCCTGTATTTAATGAAGCTTCCAAGCACATTTGACACTGGAGAACAAATTCATTCTCTACTTAAGGAAGATGATTTTGCCAACTGTAGAAAGAGCTGAAAGTGCCAAGACCACAGCAGGGCATAATTCAGTAGTGAGTACCACAAGCATTAAGAAAGAGGAACCGAGGGAATGTAACTGATAAAATGCAGGAAGAAAGGAGCGGGGGCTTTGGAACAGTCAAATGTCTGTTCAGGTCACAATGCCATGAGCAAGTCATAGTCTCTACTGAACAATTTGTAATGTTCGATTTCACCAACTATAAGCAGAAGCTCAGTAAATCAAGAATATAGGGAAGAATTTCTAACTTAAGGTTCAGGCAGGAAGGAACATGTCATAACTCAGTTCAGATCAAACCTCAATAATTAACTCTTGTGGGCCTGTGAGAAACCTTTCAACTTGAACTACAGCAATGATTTTAAGAACATGATATCTCAGTATCCAGGATTTATTCTTATTTGCCAAGTAAACTATTGTGTTGTAATGTTCAACTTTCTGGGAACCTCAGATAAACTTAGCACTTAAAGTCATCACATTGCATAATGGTGACAAGGGTTCTCTATTCTCTTTTATTCCTTTGTGCTAACTTGTTAAGCTATGAATGATATATTTAAATATTGGTTCCACGAGGAAGTTTGGGAAAGAGTCCTTGGTCTGTCTATAGGTCAGGGAACTCTTAGGATGATCGCTGAACACCTCTGATATTACTCTTTCAAAGAGAAGGAAGATATGGTATTCCTTGGCACCTGCTACATGATTTAAGGATTTCTTTTGCTTGGACATTTTGTTAAAATACAGATCTCAAACTAAAAATGTATTAAAAAGGCAGCAATAATTTCTTTTAAGAGTTTCTTAGATGTAATTAATTTCTATGTGTACAAGTGTTTTGTCTATTTGTGTATATCTGCTCCACATCTGTTCTGGTAGCTTCTGAAGTCTAAAGAGGATTAAGATACCCTGGAATTAAAGTTATTAGTGGTTTTAATCACATGGGTGATAGGAGTTGATGAACAAGATCTATAAATGGTTTTAACCATTGAGCCATCTCCCTTGCCCCAGCATTTACTTCTATGGACTATTATGATTTCTCTAACTTTGTACCTTTCAAAGAAAAAAAAAGAACCTTTAAATTAAAAGAAGTCTGTGTTCCCTCTCTTGGTACTGCAGCTCTTACAAATAAAGGGAAATTACCAGGATATTATTACTGATGTACCTGCAATATCTTGCTTCAAGAGTAACCCAGATTAATCAACAGCTATGAGAAACCAGTAGCAAAGACTTCAGATAACCCAATAGTTTTCTTAAAAGACTAAGACAATTTAAAAAGCAGGTCTAAAATTTCGAATCGCAAATCAATTGGAGAATTAATAAAATGTACTTTCTTGCACAGTGCATTGATCATAATTTAGGGAAATGTGTAGATCAGTGGTTCCCAACTTTACTAAAGCTTCAACCCTTTGATAGAGTTCCTCATGTTGTGGTGACCCCTATGCATAAAATTTTATTGCTACTTTCTAACTGTAGTTTTGCTACTGTTGTGAATTGTAATGTAAAAATTTATTTTTTCTGATGGTCTTAGGTGACCCCTGAGAAAGAGTCATTCTCCTTCCTCAAAGGGATTGCAACCCACAGGTTGAGAACTACTATTCTAGACAGATAAATAAGAGGGCAGAAAAAAATTTGGATAAAAAAATTTGGATAAATAGACAGATAAAATGACAGACTTACAAAACAAACATACTTGATTATTTGACTCATATAAAATAAATGGTTAAAATAAGAATGGTCAGACTTTGAAAATTTTCATGCAAATATGAAAGTGACTGAACATTTCTTGTACCATAAGACTGTTTAGGAAGACCATTTTTATACTGTTAAATTTTTGACAAATTTGTCAAAGTGAGCTTTCAGTAAATGTTTTCATCAGAACATCAGTAATGCAAAGCCACAATAAGCAACAGTATTTAAAGACATATCCACATTTACGTACTATGTAACACTGGGTAATACTGGGGGCCCCACTTTCTTTAAGCCATAGTACTGTTAGTAGCTTTTCTCATTTCTTTCATCAGGGTTTCCTGTGTGAGATTTTCAGCATTTTTTCTACACATCAAATGTTCCCCACCTGGGTTTTGCGATGCAGGTTCCTGAACCAGCAGATCAGATGTATTTATCACCATGTTGCTTTTAGCTCTTAGGACATAGGCTTCCTGGGGCTTTGTTTTCTTTTGGCAGATCTGGAATGCATCTTGGAAACCATTGCGAAAATTTTCATTAAAGAAACCATAAATGATGGGGTTGACACTGCTATTGCAAAAGGCGAGCCAGTGGGCAAAAGGGTAGATATAGATGTTGATGACACGTAGTTTATTAGGAGACAGGTCACCATAGTCTGAGAGCATCATCAGAGTCCATAGGGGCAGCCAAGAAAGGATGAAAAGGAGGGCCACAGTCAACAGCATTTTGATGACCTTCTGCTTCTTCTTGGACACATGCCACTGTTCCTGGTGCTGCTTGCCTGTGCAATTTGCAGAAGTCTTGAAAAGGGAAGCCCCAATCCTTGCATACATGGCAACAATGAGGGAGAGTGGAGCCAGGTAGATGGTAGCAAATAGCACAGTGGTGTAGATCCTCCTCATTTCCTGGTTTGGCCAGTCCTCCCGACACCAGTAGACTGTGCTGGTTTTATTGTGAGAGCCAAGTCTTACACGATAGTATTTTTCTTCTTGTACATGTAACATTACTGCAGATGGAGACATAATGGTGATGGCTAGACCCCAGATGATCACAATAGTGACAAATGCTGTCTTGACAGTAAGCTTTGGCTTAAAGGGGTAGACAACACACCGGAATCTGCAATGAGAGGCAAAGATCAATGAGGCACTGCCTCAGTTTCAAACCTGATGCACAAGTGTGAGAATGTCTACCTATATTCCCTCAAAAACACAGAAAATTAACACCTGTGGCAATACAGTATGCATTGGAAACTTACATAACAGATAGAAAATATGTTTTAATTCAAAGTAAATGGATGAAACAGATCAGAGGCCATTAATGAGAAAATGCTACTATGGTGCTAATGGTATTACATCAGATTATACCAAATGTGGTCTGTTTGAACTCTGCTGTAGACTTAGTCCTGTGGGCTTGCATGAACTGTTACTTTAAGCATGATAAATTAAATTATGAAGATTAGAATTTCAAAAAGGTCATAGTCTTGCTTATTATTATTCATGATTTCAACCCAAGCAGTTGGGCTCCAGAACAGTAGGTTCAGTAGACAGCCAGTTCTACTGTGCTGCAGGAGGTGGCTCATCAGTAGCAACTCATGAACCAATTTCCCTCTAGGTTTGTGATGTTCCCAATATATTATTTCTGTGCTTTGCCATGGAATGTGTTCTGCTAGTAGACATTAACAAGCAAGCACATTAGGGCTGTCCTTTTGGATGCTTCTTCTGAAAACACAGCTTCCAGGTTCCAAGAAACTTGAATTAAACAAGAAGCACATGGGAAAAGGCCCTGGGGAACATCAGGATAGCCATTTTAGTCACCTCAGTCTCAATTCACAGAGTAACACTGCAGTGTGAATGGTCTAGGGAGAAAAAGACTGAGAGAGGTATCACTCAGCCCGTGGGAGAGGAGCATGTGATTATCATTTCTTATGCCAAAAGGTAGCTTTAGAGATTTCACTATAATACAGGTCTAAGAATCATTATTATAAATTCTAATAAAGACCCCTTGTAGATCCTCTGTGGATTACTGCAATTGAAAATCTGTTGAGAAATTTTTACCAATTTTGTTATTGTGACTTTTATTATTATTAGATATGTGTTACAAGTAATTATAACATGTGTGTATATTATGCAACTCTAGCATTTCAGCAGACAGATAAAGTCCTGGTTGAATAGAAACTCCATATTGACACACCTTCAGAGAATCCCTTAAAACTGATTTGATGAAATCCTATACCTTGAATGCAAGATACAAAGAAATCAAGCTGAAATTGGATCTCTCTGAGTCTGAGACCAGCCTTGTCTACATAGTGAATTCCAGTCTAGCCAAGGATACCTACTGAAACCCTGTTTCAAAAAGCAAAACGTAGCAAACAAAATTAACACAAGCAAAATCAACTTGAGAGGAAAGGATTTACTTCAGTTTATAATTCTCAAGTCACACTTCAACTGAGGGTAATCAGGACAGGAACCCTGGAGGCTGAGGCCAAGGAACAGTGCTACCTACTGGTTTGCTCAGTTTGTTTTCTTATTTACCCCAGGACCACCTACTCAGGGGAATTATTACCAATGATGACCTGGGTCCTCCCACATCAACTATTAATCAAGAAAATGTCCCTACAGACATGTCTGCATGCTAGACTTACGGAGGCATTTTCTTTTAGGTTGAGGTTCTTTCCTCATAGATGACTCTAGCTTGTGTAAAGCTGACAAAACACTAGCCAGGACATGTGTAAATCATACAAACTAAAATACAACAACCTGATGCAGATCAAGGCATCATGCCACACACACAAATATAAAACAACTTTATACTCATTTATTAATTAACTTCATTAAATGTTCAAACATAAAAATGGAAGGAAATGCATGATGTCCCTTGTTGCTGCTCTCCATATCTAACAAATGTCACTTTTCATCTCTATACCATGCTGTCTTAAAATGACATTTCAGATGCAGCTGCATTCCCCTTGGCAGTCATACTTATTCATTTTCCTCTTTGCAGAGACATTCAGAAGTTGTTAATCATCCCTCCTGTACATGCATTTCTGCATTTTCAGCAATTTTCTGAATCTGGAATGTTTTAGATTTCACATTGGGGTGTCATACAATCTCTCTGGAGTTTATGTTTTTGAAATTTATACATGTTGACTTACGCTGCCTTCATCATTCATTTTAATGTCTTTAACATTACCCATTGGAAGAAATAGTATTAATTTATTATTGATTTTAATCTCATTTGCTTTCCAAAACAAAGACTTATCAATAATGTTTATTTTTAACTCTTTTTCAAGTGTCACATCATGAACATTGCTTAAAGCATTCAAGGACACTTAAGTACTAAATATAAAGTGAACATTATAAGCTTAAGATTTAAGTAGAAATGCAAATGATGATACAGTGTTTGTTGACTGTAAAGAGTCCTAATTACCACACTAACATTTATTTACTGGACATACTTGTGTTTCTTTAAAGAGTGATATATATTTTGTGTGAGCACATTCAAAAAATTCATGTATATTTTACACAAAAGTGATGAGGGTTTATCACTTCAAATACTGAGGGTCCAAATTGCCTTGTTATATAGTTATTGCAAAGAAGAACAATGTCTCAATGATTCAAAAATTAAATATTTCAGTTCATGTTCCAAATCTGTATCTTCATGGAAAATATTAATACTTTAAGATCTGGAATACATGTAATTATATAAATTATGTAATTTGTTATAAATCTTGAGTGAAGCTATAATTTTGTAGTACTGCTGAGTATTGTAGTAAGAAAAGCAGGTAGACAGTTATATTCATATATTCAGTATCATTTAGTAACAGTGACAAGATGTAGTAACTTGGTAAGTAAGCACTTTTGGGGACTCGGGGTTTGGAGATGACTTACCTGTCCACGGCTATTACAACCAAGGTGAAAACAGATGCTGAAACTGATATTCCCTGTACCAGCCCACTAATCTTGCACATACTGCTTCCAAATGGCCATCCTGGATGGGACAATGGAATAGGCTTTTGAGAGGATTATTTTATCCCACTATATTGCAAATATGAACAAAACAGCAAGACAAGATGACAGCCAGAATCTGGTAATTCCTCCAGACATAGTATTTCATTAGTGCAATATTCACAATACAAAACTAACACTGTAACTATTACATCTGAGACTCTATGAGAAGTACTTCACATCTGTTGCCATATTTCATCCCCTGGAGAAGATTCAAATCTGTTTTCCATAGCGTGGTATTTCCAGATAATGTATAAAAACAAATATGTACCTTGCCTCAGCAAGTTATTAGCTTAATAAGATTAAACCCAGCTAAATTTCCATAGTGCCAACCATCAAACCTCAGGTTTCAATGCTTTTTGCAAGTGAAGCAGATAGAAAATTAATTTTCTAATTTGGAAAGGCATCTTATAAATTGTGAGGAACCTAGAATTAGATATGAAACAAATATATACAATGCATAGTTTACATAACAGTGACATCTAGAATAAAAATTTCTATATATGAATGAAAGTAAGAGTTGCTTACCTAAACCTCAGTGACTAAAGAAATAAGCAAAACTGTCAGAACAGTTTGACCTTCTCATCACTTCTTTGATATTAAAAAAAAAAAAAAAAGATGACGTCTCCTACAAATACACTATGCACATTTTTAGGATTTTAAATTTTGTTGTTCAAAGAATTCTGTGGTCCCTTTTTGGAAAAAACAGACTACTCATATCTAATTTCTACTAGTCCAAATACCACAAGCAAGTCTATTATAACAGACATCCCTACTTCGATTTGCCTTTTGTTTCACTTTGCTTTTTGAGACAAGGTTTTGCTGTGTTGCTCAGATTGACCTCAGATATGCAATTCCCCCACTTCAGCCTCTTAGGCCATCTAGATCATAAAATAGATTCCTTAGTTACTCTATTAAACACATAGGACCTCACAATAAAACACAAACCAAAAATGGTTCTTAATGCTAGAAAATCTCAAACACAAAATAAAGGAACTATAAGAAAGAATGATATAATAAGAAATTTACACAAAAATAGAATAAGCACATTACCAGTAATGTCAGAAATATAAAATGATAGTAAGGAAACATATAGAAAATAAACAAAATAGACCAAGTAATTTAAGTCAATGTCAATGTGGAATTTAAGATGAAAGCTGAAAAGAGTCTTCTCTGTCCTACAGTGTTTGGGATTGAGCTCTGGACCCTGTATATTTAGATAATCATTCTGACAATGAACTACATACTTAGTCCTGGGATTTTAAAATCCAATTTATTGTAATTTTAAAATCATGTGTATGTGTGTGTATATGTACAAGTATATCCAGGTAAGCTAAGGTGCCCATAGAGGCTAAAAGAGAGCATTAAATCTCCCAGAAGCTAGAGTTATAGGCAGTTTTGAGTCAACCAACATGGGTGCTGGGACCTGAATCTGGGTCATCATAAACTGTTCTTAAGCATTAAACAATCTGTCTAGTACCAAACCCATGGATTTTGAGAATAATGTCTTTATGTTGTCCAGGCTGAACTTGAACTTGCAACCCTCCTTCCTGGATCTCCAAAGTGTTGATATTATATTATAGGTATACACCTCCAGGTGTCTAGTCTTTGAAGAACAGAATAAGAAGTAGAAAATGAATCAAAAACAGTGAAAAGGGACACCCTAGCCTCTTACATGTGATTAACACATCCTAAAGCAGGGAAAAGACTTTTCCAAGAAAATTCTTGAGAATAAAGCACATTGGTTTTCAGATCAAAAGGAATAGTCTGTATCTGTTGTAATAAATAAAATCAACTTTCAGCCCTAATTTCATAAAATGTAGCACACTGGGGATAAAGAAAACTCAAAAAGCTTTTAGGAAGAAAAATATATAACTCCAATAAAATATAGCAAGAGTCAAAAATGTTCAGCAGTAACTCAACATTTCTCAGAAGTAACAAAAAAAAACCCAATTCCTTTAAAATTCTAAGAGGAGAAATTTTCAGCTCAGATTTGTTCACACAGCTGACTATAATGAAGTATAAGAGTAAAACAAAGATATTTAGAGACACATAATTTCTCAAAATGTTTGATCACGATGTATTATTTCTTTGGAAGGAATAAAGTGGAAAGAAGATATGGTATTAGAAAACAGAGGACCAAATACCTACAGGAGTTGAAAAGATCTCAAGGGCATCAATGGGGAGTCAGCCAACAATCACTGAGTGATTCCTACTGTGGGCAGTAGAAGATGTGAAGGGTATTAATGCATGTTTGTGTTTGTGGAATAAGTGAATTATTGAAATGGACTTTCTGTCTTGTGTAGTTTAGAAGACAGAAAATGATATTAGTTACATATTACTTAGATATGTGGTCATAATTTTCAAAAAACAGTCAGGAAGAGCTGCAAGTGGCTGCTTATTGGGAAACAAAAGCAAACATGCAAAATATTAATCATTTTATTCAAAATTATTGTGGCAGGAAACTAAGTGTCATGAGAAAATAGGAGCTTTGAAATAGCTTGTGCTTCTGCAGATAACTTATATGTTGCAATTATTTTTCATATATTGGTAGGAATATGAATGTCTCAAATGTTGTTCCTCAACTAGTACAATAGTAAATCAACACTCTGAATAAAAACTACTGGAATCAGGAAATAAACTGACTCTGCAGCTCTAGAACATGTACAAAGTGATGACACGGACTCAGAAGTGTGGGAGGGAAGTTCTTGTTCCCAAACCATACATCTATTTGATTATTACATGTTTTGTTTAGAATGCAAACAAGATCTTCATCTTGTGAAGATAGACACCTGAAACACTTCAAGGAACTCAATAAGTATGTGTGAATTAGTGCGTGCATGCATGCATGCATGAATCAATGAATGAATGACTCTGCTCTGACTGTGTATATGTGGAACCACTTTCTTAGGTTATTTTTATACTACACACAACTCAACATACCTGCTATAATGTTGTCCAGCAATGTGATAGGCATACAGAATATTCCAACCAGTAAGTCACTTATTGCCAGGTTTAAGATAAAAAAATTAGTGACAGTGTGCATATGCTTGTTCCTTATTACAATAAAACAAACTACAGTGTTTCCCACTATGCACAGGAAAAAGATCAAGAAGTAGGAGCTAATGAAGATGGCAGCCACTTGAGGCTGGTGAAGGTAATAGTTCACATAGGTGATGTTGATATCTGAGTACCAGGGATGCTGTGAATCATTGGTACTCCAGGTATGATTCCAGTTTTCTGAAGAGTTCAAGTCCCATTTCTTGCTCATGGTCAACCTTAATAAAGGAGAGATAGAAAAAAATTAATGACAATTACTTAATTCTACATTGGTAGAATGTAACTTCAGTGTTTGAGCTTATTGAATTTCAATGGTTCAATAATTATTAAATAATTAGTAATCTACCAGTTTTACATGAAACTGAATTATAAATGAAGCATTAATCTTCTTAGGATTTCAACTGAAAGCATTTGAAATCATTCCTTTGCTCCATTCAGAACAATAAGTCCAGTTGATTCCCTAATGTACTTTCTATTTCACTTCTGAACATAGTTTATCTGTCAAAACCTGCTTGTTCTTGTAAGACAGGAGTGCAACAAAAAATCCTCCAGACTAGTAGTCTGACAAGAGATTATTTCTATTGGTATTTTGAAGATGCAGATCTACCTCAGTACTAGAGATTATTAGACAAACATTAAATTAAACTCCTGTATTCACCTAAGAATGTTTTAATTTAAATTGGTAGACATCAATTTTAGTGGATTAATCTCTGAACTGGTGAGGCCACACTTTGAATAATTTTGAAGCAAGTAGTGACTTCCCAATCTCTTCTGGACCTTTGCCAAATATACTTGTATAAATGTAAAGAAACATATTCATCTGCAAATATTACAGTAAAAGTACGGCTGCATATTACATATCTGATTCTTGATGATATTCTGTTTGAATATTTATTATCTAATATTTAAAATCTATGACATTCTTTTTGAATATTTATTATCTAAGTAGCACTCTACTTTAACATACCTTTGAAACAATACTAACTTGAGAGCCATACATTTGGGGAAGTTTCTCTATTTCGTGGTTCATCCAGAGAGACATAGCTCTTTATGTCTTTCTCTGGGAAAGGACACAATTAAATGTTTTTTTCCTCTGGTTATTTTAGGTTCTTATTGGGTTTCTTCTATATTTTGTAGCTGTAGCCATCTCCCCCCTCAAAAGCAAAAATTAGAAAGTTGAAGCTATAGTCTACACTCAAATTTCACATCTTCATTTCCACGAAGGACAGCATTGCAATCATTGCATAACTTTGGACAAAGAATTCAAACTCATTATCATTTAACTATCCCTTTAAAAGGTGAAAATAGCACCTATATATGCTTCATAGTATCGATAGGCTTTTGTAAAATAATTATTGCTAAAATGTATTTTGTTTACTATATGTCAAACTCATCAATAAATAACTTTATATGTATTTTTTACAGTAATACAATCAAATAAATAGCTAAGGCAGTAACCAAATTAATTAACTTGCCAAAGATCATCAGTCAGAAAGTAGACATGGAATTGTTCCTTCTGCAAACAGCCTTCTTTATAATTCATGTTCTTTTTTTAAAAAAAAATTTCTTTTTCATTTATTTTATATGCCAACTGCAGTTTTCCCTCGCTCCTCTCTTTCCATTCCCCTCGCCCCTGCTTCCCATCCAGCACCTCTCCCCTTCTACTCCTCCTCCGTCTCCATTCAGTAGGGGGCTGAATTCCCATGAGCTTGAATAAGCATGTCACATAAGATTGAGGCATGATAGAGTTCCTCCTCTTGCTTCAAGGTTGGACAAGGTTGTTTAAGCATGGGGAACAGGTTCCGAAAAGTCAGCTAAGTGCCAGGAACAGGTCCTGATCTCACTGCTAGGAGTCTTACAAAGAGATCAAGCTATACAAGAAGCTCCCTAACTGTTGGTCCAGAGTCCATGAGCTCCTAGTAGCTCACTCAGGTCAGCTGTCTTTGTGGGTTCCCCCTTCATGACCCTCCTGACTCACACAAACCCTCTTCTCTTTCTTCAACAAAACTTCTGAAGCTTAGCCCAGTGCTTGGCTGTGGATCTTTGCATCTGCTTCCATCAGTTACCAGACAGAGTATCTCTGATGAAATTAGAGTAGTCACCAATCTGATTAGAGTAGATATTCAGTTCAAGCATCTCTCTACTATTGCTAGGAGTCTTAGCTGGGGTTACCCTTGGAAATAATAAAAACAGCTTAGTGGGAACAGTTGTCTCTCTGAACAGCATGACCCCTTGTTGTTCGAGGCAGAGTGGGAGTCAGGCAGCTTCAGACAATGAGGATCCTGTGACCTGACCAGAGTAAGAAATCATGCAGACCCTGTGTCCAGAGCAGACAGGAGACACACAACCCCTGTAGCCACATTGACTAAAATTTTACTAGGATCTGACTAAGAGTAAACCAAGGAAACACTGGGCAGATGTCAGTGCAAGAATATATATAATAATATCAAGAACAACAATGCAACACCAGAAGAAGCTGATGTCTCTACAACACCAAGTCCTAAACAGAACAATGAAGAGGAAACAGAAGGAAATGACAATACAAACACCCTTATGAAGATTATAAAAGCCTTAAAAGAGAATGTAAAAGATACCCTTAAAGAAATAGAACAAATATAAACAAAAATTGGAAGAGATGAACAAATCCTTGAAAGAAAACAAAGAAAATCAAAAAAGAGAAATCCAACAAATGAAAGAATCATCTCAGGAACTAAAAATTGAATAGAAACAACAAAGAAGGCATAAAATGAAGCAAAGGATGAGATAGAGAATTTGAAGAAACAATCTGGAACAGATACAAGCATAAGCAACAGAATCCAAGAGATGGAAGAGAGAATCTCTGAAGTTGAAGACTCAATAGCTGAAATACATAAATCACTCAAAGAAAACACCAAAACCAAAAAAGTCATAACACAAAACGTTCAGGAAATTTGGGATATCATGAAAAGACTAAACCTGAGAATAATAGGAATAGAAAAAGAAGAATACTAGCTCAAAGGCACAGATAATGTATTTAATAAAATCATAGAAGAAAAATTTCCCAATCTAAAGAAGGAAATGCCTATAAAGATACCAGAAGCTCTAAATAAACAAACAAGAAAAAAAAGCCAAGCATACCCAAGCTGCAAACCACAACCACTGAACAGCTTGGGATCAGAAACACCCTGGACTGACCCTTCCGACCCCACTCCAACTATAGGAACACCTGACTCACTCTTGAGGGAGGATGGACAAAACTGGATTTGGCCAGGAGTGGAGACTGATCCAAACATTATTGGGTCAGTGGGACCATAGGACTGTCTACTCCCTGCCCAGGGAGGGGATGGGGAGCTGCGGAGAAGAAAAATGACCTGATGTGGTGGGAGGGGGAAGGGACCTTGAATAAGGATATACAGGGGTGGAAAAAAATTCAGAGGGAAAGCTGGACACAAAGTAAATATATGTGTAGCAATCTTATTTGCATTATCACCCTTGATAAGTCATGCTTATGATTTTTATCCTCTTTATAGTTATTGTTAACTTTTCAGCATTTTAAATTCATTTAATTGTTTTTTTGATAAATACAAAATAAATAAAGAAGAAAAAAAAGATACAAGAAGCTTACAGAACACCAAATAGAACAGAGCCCCCCAAAAAGTCTGCTTGCCATATAATAATTAAGCCACAAAACATACAGAACAAAAAAAAAATATTAGGAGCTGCAAAGGAAAAGGGCCAAAAATAAAAGTGATTAGAAGTTATATAGACACTAAAAGAGCATGGCTTCCAACCCAGAGTACTATACTCAGCAAAATTATTAATCACCATAGATGGAGTAAGCAAGATATTTCACGACAAAGACAAGTTGAAACAATACCTATCGACATATCCAGTAGTACAGAAAACACTTGAGGGGTAGCTTCAACCTAAGGAACACAGATTCACCCATGAAATCACAAACAATCGATAATCCCACAGAAGAAAAACCCTAAGAAAGAAAATACACACAAACTATCACCAAAAATATCAGGAAGTAACAATCAGTGGTCATTAATATCCCTTAACATCAACCCACTTAACTCACCTGTAAAAAGACACACCCTAACACAATGAATACAAAAACAAAAGCCAACCTTAAGCTGCATACAAGAAATACATCTCAACTCCAAAGACAAACACAGGCTCAGAGTAAAAGAATGGAAAAAGACTTTTCAATCAAATGGACCCAAGAAACAAGCTGGTATTGCTATCCTAATATCCAACAAATAGACTTCAAACTAAAATCAATCAAAATAGACCAGGACAGATATTATTTATTTGTCTCAGGAAAAATTGATCAAGAAGAGATCTCAATCTTGAATACTTATGCCCCTAATATAAGGGCACCTTCATATGTAAAAAAAACTACTAAAGCTTAAAAGCCACATCAAATATCACACTCTAGTAGGGGGAGACCTCAATACCCCACTTTCACACTTGGATAGGAAAATCAAGCAAAGACTCAACAAAGAAATAAGGGGTCTAACAAATGTTATGATGCAAATGGACCTAATAGATATTTACAGGTTTCATTTGAACACTGCCTGCCACGCCTACACAGCAAAGAGCCGGAGTGGCGAGCGATGTCGGGGTTGAAAACAGCACTCAGGACATTGTCTTGAGTTTCATGTAGGAGGAGCCTTTATTCGACAGCACTCTAACAGCTTTTATATCCTCACTAGCCTTTGCAAAACATGGAGTCAAAGAAGGGACACCTTGTACGAGGAAGCTAATCAGCACAAACAGCACCTAGGAAAACCACAGTCAGCGGTAAGAACCCATCACAAGATACATTCTCAGGAAGCACAAATTGCTAAACAACTGAGGAAAACAAAAGGGCACTTTTAAGTTCAACCATGGCTTTGCAGCCAGGTTCCAACAGAACAAAAGGAATATACATATTTCTCAGCACCCCATGGAACATTCTTTAAAACTGACCACATACTTGGTCATAAGGCAAATATCAATAGAGACAAAAAATGGGAATAACCCCTTGTATCATATTAGACCACCATGGCCTAGAGTTAGAATTCAACAACAACTAAAATCACAGAAAGCTTACAAACTCATGGAAACTGAACATCTCTACATTGAACCACCTCTGGGTCAGGGAAGAAGTTAAGAAAGAAATCAAAGATTTTCTAGAATTTAATGAAAAGGAAACCACAACATAAACAAAGTTATGGGACACAATGAAAGCAGTGTTAAGAGGAAAATTCATAGAATTTTATGTAGATGCCTATATAAAAAACCAAACTAAAGCTCACACAAGAGACCTAACAACTCTGCTGAAGGCTTTAGAACAATTAGAAGCAAATATACCCAGAAGGAGCAGACAGTAGAAAATAATCAAAGTTAAGGCTGAAGTCAGTACAATAGAACCAAAGAGAACAGTACAAAAAAAATCAATGAATCAAAAAGTTGGTTCTTTGTGGAAGCCAAGAAGAAAGACAAACCCTTATCCAAACTAACCAAAAGCCAGAGAGAGAGTATTCAAATTAACAGAATTAGGAATGAAAAGGGGGACAGACCTCCAGGAAATCCAGAGAATTATCAGATCATACTTTAAAAATCTATATTCTACTAAAATGGAAAACCTAAAAGAAATAAATAGCTTCCTAGACAAGGACCATTTACCAAAATTATATCAAGAACCATTTAAAGACCTAAACAGGACTAAAACAACAAGCGAATTTGAAGCTGTTATTAAAAATCTCCCAAATAAAAAAGTCCAGGTCCAGATGATTTCACTGCAGAATTCTACCAGACATTCAAAGAAGAATACCAATAACCAACAAACTATTCCATAAGTAGAAACTGATGGAACACTGCCAAACAACTTTTATGAGGCCACAATTACCCTGATACCCAAGCCACTCAAAAATGCAACTAAGAAAGAGAATTACAGACTAATATTGCTCATGAACATTGATTCAAAAATACTCAACAAAATTCTGGCAAACTGATAACAACAACATATAAAAAGAGTTATCCATCATGATCAAGTAGGCTTCATCCCAGAAATGCAGGGATGGCTCAATATATGAAAAACTATAAATATCATTCATTGTATAAGCAAACTGAAGGAAAAAATACACATGATCATCTCCTTAGATGCTGAGAAAGCTTTTGACAAAATCCAACAATCCTTTGTGATAAAAGTCCTAGAGAGATCAAGAATACAGGGAAAATTCCTAAGTATAATAAAGGCGATTTATAAGAAGCCAACAGCTGACATCAAACTAAATGGAGAGAAACTCAAAGCAATCCCACTAAAATCAGGAACTAGACAAGGCTGTCCCTTCTCCCCTTATCTATTCAATATAGTTCTCGAAGTTTTAGCCAAAGCAATGAGAGAAAGAAGAGAGATTAAGGGTATAAAAATTGGAAAAGCAAAAGTAAAACTATCTCTATTTGCAGATGATATGATTGTATACATAAGTGGCCCACAAAATTTTATCAAGGAACTTTTCCACAACTGAAAAACTCCTTCAGCAATGTACCAGAATACAAGATTAAGTTTAAAAAAAACAGTAACACTCCTATATATTAAAGACAAACAGGTTGATAAAGAAATAAGGGAAACATCACCCTTTATAAAACCTGCAAATAGCATTAAATACCTTGGAGTAACTATAATGAAAGAAGTAACAAATCTATTTGACAAAAACACCAAATCACTGAAGAAAGAAATTAAAGAGGATATCAGAAAATAGAAAGACCCCCCTTGCTCCTGGATAGGTAGGATCAACACAGAAAAAATGGCAATCTTACCAAAAGCAATCTACAGATTCAATGCAATTACCATTAAAATTCCAACACAATTGTTTACAGACCTTGAAAGAACAATACTAAATTATATTTGGAACAACAGAAAAGCCAGAACTGCCAAAACAATTTTGCTCAACAAAAGAACCTCAGGCGGCATCACCATTCCTGACTTCAAGTATACTATAGAGCTACAGTATTAAAAAAAAGCCTGGTACTGGCATAAAAACAGACTTGTGGATCAATGGAATCGAATTGAAGATCCTGATATTCACCCACACATCTATGAATACCTGATTTTTGACAAAGAGGTCAAAATATTTAATGTAAAATGATATATCTTCAACAATTTGTGTTGGCATACCTGGATGGCAGTATTTAGAAAAAGGCAAATAGATCCAACTCTGTCACCTTGCATTAAACTCAAATCAAAGTGGATCAAAGACCTCAACATAAAACCATCTACACTGAACTTGATAGAAAAGAAAATGAGAAATACCCTCCAATGCATTGGCACATGTGTCTACTTCCTAAATATAACATCAGTGGCACAGACACTAAGAACAACCATGAGTATGTGATATCTCCTGAAACTGAAAAGTTACTGTAAGGTAAGGGACACAGTCATTAAAACAAAATGACAGCCTACAGAATAAGAAAATATTTTCACCAACACTACAAGTGACAGAGAACTGATCTCTAAAATGTATAGAGAACTCAACAAACTAGAGCTCAGAACCCTGAATAACCAAATCAAAAATGGGGTTAAAAAAGGGAATTCTCAGCAGAAGAATTATAAAGGGCTGAAAGACACATGAAAAAGTGCTTACGTCTTTAGCCATTCAGAAATTCAAATCAAAATAACTTTGAGATACCACCTTACACCTAAGATGTAATGGCGTAGATCAAAATGCACAAGTGACAGCCTATGCTGGAGAAGATACAGAGCAAGGGGAACACTCCTCCATTATTGGTGGGAGTGTAAACTTGTTCAGTCACTCTGGAATTCATTATGGAGGTTTCTCAGAAGACTGAGAATCAATCTCCCCAAGGATCCAGCAATACCACTATTGGACATATAGCTCAACTATGTTCATAGCAGCATTATTTGTAATAGCAAGAACCTGGAAACAACCTAGATGCCCCTCAACTGAAGAATGGATTAACAAAGTACATCTACACAATGGAGTACTACACAGCAGTGAGAAAAAATGATATCCTAAAATTTGCCAGCAAATGGATGAATTATAGAATATCTTCCTGAGCGAGGTCTCACAATCCCAGAAGAGTAAGCAGTGTATGTACTCACTTATTAATGGACTTTAAGCAAAAACTTTTTTTTTCATTGAAAGATGATGGGTGAATAAAGTGATTTAAAACACACAGACACACACACACAACAAACAAAATTTCTTTGTTTTCTTTGTTTGTCTGTAGAAGGGTTGCTTAGCATAAATTTGTGGTGGCCATATTGCATCCTTGGGCATTAGCTGTGACCCACTGTGCTTTATCTATAGCTGAGCCTAACCTAGCTTGAGAAGCTTTATATTTTATTTTACTTTATTTTTATTTTTATTTTGGTTTTTGTTATGAATAAAGTCATATTTTTTTCAGTGTATATCCTTGTTCAAGCTTCCTTCCTCCTCTGGCATCTTCCAGTCACTCTCTCTTCTCCATATCTCTTTATCTCTCCCCAGCAAGGGCAGGAGGTCCCAAGTTCCCATGGTGGCTTAGTTTAGCATCCACTCTAGGCAGATCCACTTTCCTCACCCTAACATTAAGACTGGGTCAGGAGTTTTCTGGAGGGAGTGGGATCCAAGGTGTTAGTTCAAGGTGTTTCAGATCCCAAGCTGTCCAGTGGTTGTGGTTTGCAGCTTGGGCATGCATTGCTTTTTTCTTGTTTGTTTGTTTGTTTGTTTAGAGTCCACTAATGAGTGAGTACATTCCCTGCTTGTCTTTCTGAGTTTGTGATACCTCGTTCAGGAGGATATTCTCCAAATCCATCCATTTGCCTTCAAATTTTAGGATATCATTTTTTTCTTACTGCTGAATAGTACTCCTTGTGCATATGTACCACAGTTTTTTAATCCATTCTTCAGTTGAGGGGCATCTAGGTTGTTTTTAGGTTCTTGCTATTACAAATAATGCTGCTATGAACATAGTTGAGCTAATGCCTTTGGAGTGCGAATGTGCCTCTTTAGGGTATACACCTAGAAATGGTATTACTGGATCCTTGGGGAGATTGATTCCCAGTTTTCTGAGAAATCACCATACTGCACTCCAGAGTGGCTATACAAGCTTACACTCCCACCAACAAACTACTTTCGGGGTCATTTCTATAGTTCATTATAGATTTTATTTTTTATGTTTCATGTATTGTACAGAAAAGAGAAGTTTTATTATTGGAAAAAAAACCAGCTTAGTATTGGCATAAATACCGACATGTGCATCAACAGAAGCAAATCAAAGATCTTGCCATAAATCCACACACTTATGAACACTTGATTGTTGACAAATAAGCTCAAATTATGCTATGGAAAAAAAGAAAGCATCTTCAGCAAATGATGTTGGCATAATTGGATGTTGACATGTAGAGAAATGTAAATAGATCCATATCTATTATCCTACACAAAACTCTAGTCCAATGTGAAACAAAGACCTCAACATAAATTCAGTTACACTAAACTTGATAGAAGAGAAAGAGGGCTTGAATGTTTTGGCACAGGAAACTACCGTAGTGCAGACACTGAGATTGACAAGTAATAAATGAGACTTCTGAAAGTGAGAAGCTTCTGTATATCAAAGGAATTGGTAAATAAGGAAAAAAACAGCAGCCTACAGAATGGAAAAAGATCTCCACCTTCCCCACACCTGAGAGAGGCCTGACCTCCAAAATATATTAAAGACTCAAGAAACTAGATATCAAAATACCAAATAACCCAATTTAAAAATGGAATACAGATCTAAATAGAAAAATTTCAACAAAAGATTCTCAAATGAACAGAAAGCATTTAAGGAATTGTTCAACATCCTTAGTCATCAGGGAAATGCAAACCAAAATAACCTTGAGATACCATCTTATACCTGTTAGAATGACTAATATAAAAAAAAAAACTGATGACAGCTAATATTAGAGAGGTTGTGAAGTAGGGGAAATACTTCTCCACTGCTAGTGGGAGGGAGGACAAACTTGTACAGCCTCTTTGAAGATCAATATGGTGGTTTCTCAGAAAATTGAGATGCAATCTACCTCAAGACCCAGCTATACTATGCTTGGGCGTATACCCAAAGGATGCTCAGTCATATCATAAGAATGCTATGTTCTGAAGACCATTATCTGTAATAGCCAGAACCTGCAAACAATCTTGACTTTCTCTATGAAAGAATGAATACAGAAAATGTGGTACACTTACACAATGGAGAATTCATGTTCCTCATCTTACACTGTAACCCACACAATGCAATTCAGAGTATTGAACATTGAGACTCGGTTATTATTTTCCCTCTCCTTTCCACCCTTTCTACTTTTCTAACATTTCCCTCTTTTTCTTTTAATGGGATTTATTTGAACCTTATAATGTTATATTAAAAAAATATGATACCACAATGTAAAATACCTATAGTATACTTTTATTAACATAAATTTTGTCCAAAAACGACCTAAAAAATGAGTACTAATCCTTACTTTTAAAATAATGTTGGTTCATGAAGGGGATACTCAGTGACAGAGGCACAGGTAGCCCTTTTTGGGGAAGGGCTGTACTTTTCTACCATCCTTCTTAGAACTGAGGGGAACCTCTTTGTTCTTTATTTCACAAATGTGTCATATTGACCATGAGCTAGGCAGTGTTCTAGGAACTGGAAATACAAGTGTAAAATGAATCAAGTCTTAAACTCCAGGATACTAGAAATTCAGATAATGAGGCATAGAAACCAGTTCACAGCCTTTTGGGAACGCCAGTTTTACATCACTGCTCCAGCTACTTCAGGTTACAGATTGGACATTTTGAGTATTTACAAAACAAAACAAAAATAAAAACAAAGAAAGAACTGGGCAAACTTGAAGAGAAGGGAGATTTCTCTTTATGCTTCCTTTTAAAAAAGATGTTAATAATATTTATCAGCATGTCAGTGACTTGAATAAGCCCTTAGAGAGTGAGAGGAAAAAAAAAGCTTTAAAAAAAGAGAATAACTAGGCTGATAAAAGGAGAAATTATACAACAATACAAGAACAACAGAAAAGTGGGTAAGACAAATTTTGAAAGTACAATAAATGTGGCAATGCAGAAAACAAGAGAGACAGTATAAAACTGTAAGCTTGTCTTTACACTAGACTAAATCAAGATACTGTCCATGAAATAAGCCTGTAAATTAAATTAGGTCTCAAATGAAGCATGTATATGCAGTTCTCTAACTTGATAATGGCCATAAAGCATTGTCCATCTTGCTTATCGTTTTTAAAAAAATTTGATATTCAACCTTAGCTAACTTTATCTCAGCATTAAAATCATAAAGAAATGCAAAAAAAAAAAAAAAAACATCCTGGGTAATGGTGGTACATGCCTTTAATCCCAGCATTGGGGAGACAGAGGAAGGCAGATCTATGAGTTCAAGGCTAGCCTCTTCTGCAGAAGGAGTTCCAGAACAGCCAGGGCTACACAGAGAAATCATGTCCTGAAAAACAAAACACACAAACAAAAAATCCCCCCAAAAAACAAAAAGAAGGTTATAATAAATAAATGGCTTTGAGAATAGTGTCAATACATACACATGAGTAAAACTTCACAAACAAATCAATTTACTTTAGTTTGACATTTAAAAAGTCTACTTAAAAGTTTTGTTATCCATCTGCATTTGGTTTCCTAAAATTCCACTGACTTTGCTACTGTGCCATCCACTTCTAAGAATGAACGATGAATAAATGAGAAAAAAAAAAAAAAAAGAAACCATAAGGTAAATGGCAGGGGAGTGGCTTTAGAAGCCCAAATTCTTTTTTAGTTTTGCTTTGGCTTGTTTTTTTTTGTTGTTGTTGTTGTTGTTATTGTTGTTGTTTGTTTTGATTTGTATGTTTTTGTTTTATTTTGTTTGGGGGAAGATATTTTTCTTTTTAATAGGCTTGACTGTTAAGTTTTAGATCACTCTAATTCAATACAGAGAACAATTAAAAAAAGATATTAGTGAAAATTTGAGATTATATCTGCCAACGAGAACTGGAAAGAAGCCCCATGTGCAGGGACTGACTGATAGAACAGCAGTGATATGGAGAGGTTGGGATGTCACAAGTTCAGAGATTAATTCTTTTATCTTGGGCTAGGTTTAGCCCCCATGAAGAACCATTCCTTGCCCATAAAAGTTAAGTCTTCTGAAATCTTTTAGCTGAGACCTTCTAGCTTCCACCAATCCAAAAACTAAAGATATCATTAAATAGCATCTGAAGCTCATAGAAAAGCTTCTCTCATCTTGGTGTACCCACCTTTCTGATATCCTAACCAACGTGTTTTAAACATGCATTGATTTATGACATTTCTCTGTAAAACTATAGAATTCCAGCAGTAAGTTTTTGATAACCTTAACATCTGCGTCCCCAGGGCCACGGTCATTCAAGTTTGGCTCTAAGATACATGATCCTGTTCCCTCTAAGGTGAGACTGCTTCTTGTCTCCTCACACTTCAAAGCAGTAACAATGGCCATAGAAAAAATGCTACCAATTGTTTGCTCTGTGGTAACTTCATTTCTGTTTAATAGATGTGTAAATAAATTTAAAACAGTAACTATGCATTATTAGAATAATACAGAATCATTACCCACATATTGAGATTTATCCCATACTAAAAGAATCAACTTCAGTGACCTGTTTGCATACAGAATCACTTTTATACATTTTAATTGCATGATTGCTGTGTCCAACAAATGCCCCGACTCTGAGGCTATCAAGCTCCTGTGACTACAGTTTTGAGAACCAGGGAAACACTTTGATTACTGTTCCTGAGTAAGATAGTCAATGGTGCTGTAATCAGGAGGAGCTACTGCTCCTGTCTCTTATGTTATCTCTCTCCCAAGAAGACAAGACAACATGCAGAAGATATAAATGAAATTACAGACTCCAAGAAAGCATAAGGGCTACATAAAAATAAATGACCAGAATGGGGGGGATGACATGAGAGGAGAAATGGAAAGGAAGTGATCACAACCCACCCACTAAACAATGTAAGGGGTGTTAAAAATAATTAGAACCTCTTCTTCTTCCCTTGATTTTTCTTTCTAACTTCCTACTTTCCTTCTACCTTATGCTTGCAAAAAGAAGAAGAAGAAGAAGAAGAAGAAGAAGAAGAAGAAGAAGGAGGAGGAGGAGGAGGAGAAGAAGAAGAAGAAAAAGGAGAAGAAGAAGAAGAAGAAGAAGAAGGAGGAGGAGGAGGAGGAGGAGGAGAAGAAGAAGAAGGAGAAGAAGAAAAAGGAGAAGAAGAAGAAGAAGAAGAAGAAGAAGAAGAAGAAGAAGAAGAAGAAGAAAAAGAAGAACTCCAGCATGCTAAGTATACCTCTAATAAGAAGTTGGTGTAATTCTAACATTGGAAGGCAAGATATTGTTCTGACTTACCCATTCCTCTAAAATAGTCACTGCAAGATTATTATAAAGATTATAATCTGGAAGAAATCAAATCTAGTAACAAGAGTTACAAACAGAAAGTACTTGAACAGCAGCCTGAACTTATTTCCAGATAAGCCAGAGAATGAATTACAATGAGTGAACATTGAAGATTCTAAAACAGCTCTAAGGAAGACCATGGTCTTTGTGAGAGGATACAGGTGGTAACAGGCATGGACTGGCTGGCATACTTCTGCAGAGTTACTATAGGAGAGAAAGGTATTCAATGTCTCATAGCACTCATGGGGGATAGCAAAGAAGGAAGATTGGAAGTCCCATGTGGAAGGCCCAACATCAGGCTGAGTTTATGGGTAGAGAGTGAGAGTGGTAATATATTCCCATAATTAGGTGCCTTTAGCTGAATTTATCCTTGCAGTAAACAATCTGTGTTATTAGAGAATATAGCCTGTCTTTCTATCATGTGGAAATAAACTGCCTAAGTCATCTTCTTGGAGTTTTAACTGGTCATGCTAGGTGGGAACTTTTGTTAATGCCCTAAATGTTTTAAGGCAATAGACTATAAATAACATAGAATACCAAGATGGTGGAGAGAATGGCTGATGTGTAATCATTGGTTCCCAGAGCTCCATTGTTAATGGAGTGCATCTGTGCAAAGAACTAGCTGCCTACAAACTTATAAAGCCGAGAGTAAGGCAGTGAGTACCAACAGCTTTGAGTAGGTGATGTCTTTACTGTAGGGAAGTAACCTGGGCCAAAGGGGACCCATGTCATCAGAAACTAGGTTAGTGTTCTTTTAGTTACAGTTTCCATGAACAAGTGGCATAATTTGAACTCTTATTGCAGAGAATTCTGTGTAAATATACTGGATTGCTGGAGTGTATTTCAATTTCCCAACCTATGTGCTGTAGCTTTCATGAGATTAGCCTTTGATTCAATAAACATTCAAAGTAAGCTAGTAAATTGAATTGGCCATTATTATGAGAATGCCTCCTCTGAAGAAAAGGTCAGAGGAGTTAAGGACTACAGCGGCTCACATGACAGAGGCAAGCTAATAAGTGCACCTAAATTCAAAGATCTGGAAATTACATGGATTGTAGCAACTAATGTTATTCCTGAAAATGTACAAATACATAGCTTACAGGTGTTGCCACTGAACAGGATGAATCTGGTTGCTTTTGCATTTTCATTGGGGCTTAATTTTATTTTTTTAATCTAAAAATTATTCTGGCTCCCAATTACAAAAGCACCACCAAAAACATTTGAATTTGAGTAGGAGACCCGAGCAGAAACAGTTGCCAAAGGACTGTCAAAGGACAATGATCTACCACAGCCTACTAGGACTCTAATTTGGTTGTTCTGGTAACATTGAATATACTGGAGATCAGAAATATAGCTAATAACAAGAATGCAAATAGTTCAATGGTACTTTTTTTATGTCTGAGCACAAAATCTGTTTAAGAGATATATGTTCCCAATAAAGTATTGGAAATCATTTGCTAGCATCTTCCTGACTATTGGTCTATCCCAAGCAAAAAATAATAATATCAGGCAATTTTGACCTTAGGACACAAGGTAAAATGAAAGACATTCAGACACAGGCTTAGAATAAAGGGTTGGGAAAAGATTTTCCAGTCAAATGGTCCTAAGAAACAAGCAGGGGTTGCAATCCTAATATCTAACAAAGTAGACTTTAAGCTAAAAGCAATTAAAAGGGACCAAGATGGTCACTACTTATTCACCACAGGAAAAATTGGCCAAGAGGAGATTTCAATATTGAATATTTATGCCCCTAATATAAGGGCACCTACTTGTGCAAAAGAAACACTGCTAAAGCTCGAATCCCACATTAATTCTTACACCCTAATAGTGGGAGACTTCAATACCCCACTTTCAACCCTGGATAGATCAACCAGACAGAGTTTCAACAGAGAAATAAGGAGTATAAAAGAGGTTATGATTCAAATGGATTTCATAGATATCTACAGGAGCTTCCACCCAAATGCAAAGGAATATACATATTTCTCAGCTCCTCATGGAACTTTCTCCAAAATTGACTACATAATTGGTCATAAAGCAAATATCAACAGATACAAAAAAATTAAAATAATCCCTTGTAACATATCGGACCATCAGGGCCTAAAGTTAGAGTTCAACAACATCAAAACCCAAAGAAAGCCGACCAACTCATGGAAACTAAACATCACTCAGCTGAACCATCTCTGGGTCAAGGAAGAAATTAAGAAAGAAATCAAAGTCTTCCTAGAATTTAATGAAAATGAATCCACAACGTATCCAAACTTGTGGGACACAATGAAAGCAGTCTTAAGAGGAAAATTCATAGCGCTAGATGCCTATATGAGAAACCTAGAAAAATCCCACACTAGAGACCTAACATCTCAGCTGAAAGCCTTAGAACAATTAGAAGCGAACTCACCTAGAAGGAGTAGACAGCAGGAAATAATCAAACTTAGAGCTGAAATCAATACAATTGAAACAAAAAGAACAATACAAAGAATCAACGAATCTAAGAGTTGGTTCTTTGAGAAAGTTAACAAGATAGATAAGCCCTTAGCCAAACTAATCAAAAAACAGAG